>PVJC01015497.1:0-34969 GCA_004026665.1 Murina feae
TATATATATGTATATATTGATTTCAGAGAGGAAGGGAGAGAGAGATAGAAACATCAATGATGAGAGAGAATTACCAATCGGCTGCCTCCTACACACCACTTACTGGGAATTGAACCGGAAACCCAGGCATGTGCCCTGACCAGGAATTGAATGGTGACCTCTTGGTTCATAGGTGGATACTCAACCACAGAGCCACTCCAGCTGGGCAAAAACACGTGTTGCTTTTTAATTAAAGAAGAAATAGTGTAAAAATGTCTTCTGTCCTCCCCTCGGGCGTGGTGAGTAAGTGTGGTAATAATTTTTTACTCTATGGCCAGATGAAAGGGACTCTGCTTTTGCTTCTCTCCCTTCTGTTCCCACAGTGGCAGGCAGCAGCCCATCTGGACCATCTCTCAGAGGGAGGCATATCTGAGAGTGAAAAGGGCATCACTAGAATTACCCTGGAAATGATTGTCTTGGGTAACCCTTCCTGCAATGTCACCATGGTCCCAGAGTCTCTGGGTCCCTCTTGGCTAAAATATCCTAAGTTATGGAAATTTGAGCCCCTATTCTGAACCTCAGAAGGACCTGACTAAACTCCATGAGCCATCATAAGTCCCCAACCTTTCCCTGTAAAAGAGAAATGAACTCTGCAAGGGACATATCCAATTCTGATTTAATATTAATCTGTGCGGTCAATTATTTGTATAATAATGGAGGAAAATACAGACCATTTCACCAAAGTCAATTCTGTAATTTTAGAGCCTTTAAGACATTTGAAAATGCCTTGTGCAATTATGTGGCGCTTAATACTCAGATAATGAAACAACGAAAGATGTGTGTTTGCATTTTGTAAAATTAAACTGTATGCAGTTATTTATCTTTTACCTTAATTGTTTGAGCTCGTTTCTAATGTAAACTGTTGTAATTTTAAATAAATATAATAGAAAAAACTTTCATAGGTATCAAGAATCCTGAGTAAATTTACTTTGCAAATAGGCTTTGTAGGTATGTTTTATGCTGAGGATCTTAAACTGACACTTTCATTCAAAAATATTTTGAATTACTCACTGTTTGCCTCTCTGAGGTTAGATGGGTTTTGAGAAGACTAGATTTCACAATGGAGTTTGGGTGACTTCATCTTACTCCAAGTCCAGAAATGAAGGAAATGTATAAAATCAGTATTCTAGAAGGTTGGAAGTACATTTTTTACTGACTTTTATTAAGTATATTGAACTTAATGCTTTCATTCTGTGTTCTGCCTTCATTCCTGGATCCTTTATACATGCCAAATTTGCTCCCCCTTTTAGTCATATCTATCCTCTACTTATAATTTGTTAGCTTTGCATATTATTAAAGGTTTTCAATCTTTGGGAAGATAAGGCAAATTTTGGTATATGAATATATTTTATAATATTTGAAACCATCAAGACAAACCAAACTTATTATTGCTTAAACTCCAATGCTGTGAGTTGTCTTGATATGCTATTCATTACATGACTATAAAAAATTGCATTGTAAATAACCATGCAAAATGATTCCCCATGGACTGCAGGGTACTGCAGGATTATGACCAATCACATTCACCTCATTCACCTTGTTACCTGGTGATTTAATTGGCATTTTGTACCTTTGGTGTCACTGAGTCACAATGTTTAGGAGTATGAACTTGAAACTGGCTTTAAATTACAGCTCTGCCATTTACTATCTGGGTGACCTCGTCATGTCACCTGAACTCTCTGTGTCTCAGTTTCTTTATCAGAAAACCAAGATCAAAATAATATCTAAGTCATGGGGAAAGAGGTTATTTACTCTTTAATGATAATTGAATGTATTAATCTATTTTAAAATACTTTAAATGGTACCTGTCACATAGTAAACTCTATATTTCTTATATGTAGGGTAATGTTTATTTTTAAATAATTTCGAGTTCACAGAAACATTGCAACAATACTAGTGTACAGAGCACTTCTGTAAGTTGTTATCCAAGATTCACTACTTGTTAATGTTTTGGCTTATTTGCATCAGATATCATATTAGTTTTCTATTGCTATGTAACAAACTACCTCAAACTTAGCAACTTAAAACAATTTGTATTTACTACCTCACAGTTTTCAGGGATCAAGAGTTCAGGAACAGGACTACTGGGTTCTCTACTGAGGATCCTGCCAAGTTGAAATCAAGCTGTTGGCCTGGGCTGGGATCTCCTCTTAGGTACAGGGTTTTTTTCCAACCATACTGGAGGTAGAATATAGTTCCTTGTGGTTGTAGGACTGAGGTCCCTGTTTCTGTTAGATATCAGCCAGGAATCATTCTTAAATCTTGAAGACCTCCTGTCATTTCCTATCATGTGACCTTCCCACAGCATATCAGTTTGTTCTCAAGTAGGAAAACATCTTTCTGACACTTTACCTTTAGGTAAGGCGTTCATCTGATTAGGCCAGGCCAACCCAGGATAATCTATTGATTAAATCAAAGTCAAATGATATAAACATGGGAGATATATCCCATCATAGTAGGTGGTTACACAGGCTATATAAACAATGGCTTGTAAATTTTGGGAACTATTTTAGAATTCTGCCATATGTATTTTTTCCTAAACCATTAGAGAATAAAATATAGATATAATGCCTCATCACCCCTAAATACTTAATAATACACTTTCTGTGTGAAGGACGTTCTTTTACAGAATTATACTACCATTATTAAGATAAAAAATTAAAAGTATAGTTATCCATTTTAGAGAACTTATTCATATATTACAAATTTCCCCCAAAATTGTTCTTTATGTTTAAAAAAATGAAAAATACTGTTCTAAGAGACAATCCAGTCTCACATGTTTTATTTTATTGTAATGGTCCTTTAATCTAGAATACCTCTTCAATCTATATTTGGAGATTTTATGGCATTGACACTTGAAGAAGGCAACCCAGTTATTTTTTAAAATGCCCTTCATTTGGGGGTTGTCTGATATTTCCTATTGACTAGATTTAATTGATGCATTTTTGCCAGGAAAAATTGCAGAAGTTATGGTCTGTCTTTCTCAGAGCATTGAATCAAGAGACATATATGTTGGTTGGTCCAGTTACTTAGTGATGTCAACTTTGATCATATGGTTAAGATGGTGATTGCCAGGCTACTTACCATAAAGATAGTTTCCACATACTTAGTTCTACTAACTATTACTAAAGATATTGGTTGTTCAGGAATAAAGAGTTAAGAAAAACAAAAAAATCGATAAACTATTGTCACACATCTATGTACAGACCACAAAGTACTCTGATATGTAATCTTTTATGGTTAGTCAGCGAACAAGTCTGAGTTTCCATATCTGTCTACTAGTCTCCCTATCTCTATCAGGGGTTCTGTCCCTTGGACATGCAGGTCTCTTTACATCAACATTGTCTCCCTCTCTGTTGGTGATTCTCAACACAGTGTCATTATACCTTATTTTATTTCATCAAGAAAGCATACAACAGTCTCCTCTTCACTCTACTCTTGAAACCTCTCCAGCACTGCTTCTGTCCTCAGCACACCACTAACAATGAAACAGGTCTTCCCAGAGCCACCAACAATCTCCATGACACTAAATCCAATGGACAGCCTTCTGCCTTCACTGTTTTTGAGCTCTCAACATTAGCCAACAGAGTAAGCCACAATTTCCTTGAAACATCCCTACTCTTGTCTTGTCTGGCAGCACATTTTCTGGGCTTCCCTCTGTTTTGCTGTTTGTTGCTTTGAAATATCCTGATGTCTGAGATATTCCTTACAGGGATATTGGGCTGACTTGGTTCTCTCCACATGGTTGCGCATCCTTCATCCAATGAGCCTAAGTGTGTGCCCTGGCAGTAACTGGGTCCCTAAAGAGCAAACTCATCTGTGGCCCTCCACAAGTTCTGCCACATTCTATAGGCCAAAGTGAGTCACATGGCTGGCCCTGATTCAACGGGAAGGTGAGTAGATTGAGAAGCACTGCTAGGTCATGTTGCTGAGGATATAAATACATGAACTTGTGGAGAATTGGGATCATTTTTGCAGTTAATCCCCTTACTGAATCCAGTGTCCCTAACTACTCTTCCATCTGCTTTTGTATATTTTGTCAGATACAGTTCCATGGCTCCTACAGTTTTTTTCATGACACACATTCAGATATTCTCATGACGATCTCTTTTTGTTCCACTTGTGTGTGTGTTCCAAATTTTTTTCTTGTGATGATCTACTCTTTTAGTAAATTTTAAATATACAATACAGTATTGTTAACTAATATCACCATGATATGCATCACATCCCCAGGACATTTTTATCTTATAACTGGAGGTTTATACTTTTTGACCACCTTCACCCTTCTCTCCCACTCCCCTACCCCCTGCCTCTGGTGACCACCAATCTGTTTTTTTTTTGTATACACCTTAGTTTTTTTAGAGTCCATAAATAAGTGAGGACATACAGTATTTGTCTTTCTCCAACTTACTTCCCTCTCATGTCCTTCTGATAAAGACCTTGGCTTCTTCCCCACCCCTCTATGACAAGTTTTTCCTGGCCTTGATCTCCATTTATTTCTAACTAGAGGCTCAGGGCACAAAATTTGTGCAAGAGTAGACCTTCCTTCCCTTGGTTGCTGGCACAGGCTTTCCTCTGGCATGTGGGACCTGGGCTTCCCTCGCAGCCCCAGCTTTGTTCAGAAAGTCATCTGGAAGGACATCCAGTCTAATTATCATATTATGCTTTTATTATTATAGATCTGCATGCCGTGCGTAACACCAGGTTCTAAGGTTATCAAATGGTGTGAAGAGCAAACTCATGTAGAGGTGCACCTTGTAAGAACTCAGCAGAGCAATAGGATTGATCACAGAGCTCAGCTTCACCTAAATTTTAATTTTCTTTCTAATCTCACCTCATTGCACCCAATTCAATCACTTTCTCTGTCATATTTATTGATTCTTAGGGGAAAAAATCAGGGTGTTTTTTCTTTGTTTAAGAAACCTTCTGCTCCTCTAATATTTTGATTATATTCTGCTCCATTTCTAAGTGATTCTTTGCTTATAGTAGATTCACATTTGTGAACCAAATAAAATTAGAAGTGAAGCTTTTTAATTCAAAGTTGTTTTAAAAGGAGGTACAACACATTGGAGAAGGGCTCCTTGCCTCGGCCTTCCTCTTAGTCATGGCATCCACGTGGCTGTGAGACCCACTTAATTTTTTTTTCTTGAAGTATCATTGGAGTCACTGGGGGAACTTCAAAATAAACATCCCTGTTATGACCCCAAGGATAACTACATGAGTCTAGGTAGAACCCAAGAATCTGTACTTTTTAAAAGCTCGGCAGCCTCTGGAATGTTTATGATCAACAGAATTTGGAACCAATGCTGTTTAAATTCTCCATCAACCAGGGCCAACCTAAATACTTTGTAGGTGACATGGTTTTTTGTTTATTTAAAATCAGTCAGAGAATGACATCCAGACAGGCCATAGTAAGCCCAGAGCATAAGGCATGTTGAGTTAACTAAGATTCCCTGTCATGTATTGTCAGTGTAAGTTTTTAGTCCAGCTCATCTGGACCAGTTTAGAATGTTATTTCTGTTCCTACTGATGACCTTCTGCCCAGTGCAATTAGAAATGAAAAGTTGGCCTCCTCTGTAGGTACTGAGATTGAGGATGTTATGATATCTTGTCATTCTGCAGGAGACAGAAGGCAGATGGGAGTCAGATTTACAAAGAAATGATGGAAATTGGCCTCATGCATCACCAAGAGCATTTTATGGGTGCTGATGAAGGAGGGAAGCTGGAATAGATTGTAGGACATATGACTAATTACTCTATTAACAGTGTGAGGTTCAGGAGCTTTTGGCTTTAGGAGCTGTGTGAGAATGAAGAAGTTGCTTTCAACAGAGAGGAAGTATAGCAGTGTAGTTACATGAGACTTAAAACAAAAGAAGGATAACATTTACAATTTTGTAAGAAAGGGAAAAATAAACTACATTTGAATGTTCTGTTGTGTGTGCTGAAAAAGAAAAAAAAAAAAAAAACCAAACCTGGGTGTTTACATAAGAAACTAGAAACAAAGATTATCCAATCTGAGGTGTCAGGTCTTGGCAGATGGTTGAGCAGAGATGAAAGAAAGAAATTTTTAGTCTATATTTTTGACATTTTCTGAGTTTTGAATCAAGTGATTTTATTGTTTATTCAAAGATTTAAAAGTTTGAGGACCTACACATATTACTAGTTCTATTCTTATCCTTTTGTTAAGAAAATACCTAAAGAGAGACTGTTTTGAATTCAGCAAAATATTTCCATTAATTGTATTTTATCAATCACAGCAGCATTTACATTAGCGGTTCTCAATCTGTGGGTTGCAACCCCTTTGGCGGTCAAACAATCCTTTCACAGGGGTCGCCTAAGACCATCCTGCATATCAGATATTTACATTACAATTCATAACAGTAGCAATATTACAGTTATGAAGTAGCAACGGGAATAATTTTATGCTTGGGTCATCACATGAGGAACTGTATTTAAAGGGCCAGAAGATTGAGAACCACTGATCTACATGTTTGAAACATAATAGTGTGTATTAGCACAGGACATATCACTTACCCAAGCTATCGATGAGTGCACATTGACCCCTTCTAATGACATTCCCATGCCACGCCTCACGGAAATCTAGTCTCCTGTGTGCTGGCCACTTGACATTCTTGGATTACTCTCCTCTCCACAAAGCCAAATGTTGGACAACTTCATGATATAAATCCCTAATGTTTAAATCTTATAATAGTTACTAGAGACCTGATGCACGAAATTTGTGCACAGGGGAGGGAGGGTCCCCTCAGCCCAGCCTGCACCCTCTCCAATCCAGGACTCCTCAGGGGGATGTCACACATCCTGGAACACTGGCTCCTAACTGCTCACCTGCCTGCCTTATCACCCGTAATTGCTCCCCTGATCACCACTAACCACCTCTGCCTGCTGGTCTGCTTGCCCCTCACTGCCCCCCTGCCAGCCTGGTCACCCCTAACTGTCTCTGCCTGCCAGCCCGATTGCCCCCAACTGCCCCCCCTGCCAGCCTGGTCGCCCCACATAGCCTGCTGCTCGGTCGTTTGGTCACCCCTCACTAACTTCCCTGCCAGCCTGGTCACCCCACGCAGCCTGTTCAATTGCGATGGTTGCTTAGGCTTTTATATAGATAAATTAAGGAGCTACTGTGATGCCTAAAAAGAACTCAAAACATTGGTTGCCCTGCCCTGACCGGTTTGGCTCAGTGGATAAAGCTGTCGGCCTGGGGACTCAAGGGTCCCAGGTTCAATTCCGGTCAAGCGCATGTACCTTGGTTGTGGGCACGTACCCAGTGGGGAGTATGCAGGAGGCAGCTGATCGATGTTTCTCTCTCATCGATGTTTCTAATTCTCTATCCCTCTCTCTTCCTCTCTGTGAAAAATCAATAAAATATATTTTTTTTAAAAAAACAAAAACAAAAAAACATTGGTTCCCCATGCCCCCATCCTCAGAGTGTGGCAGGCCGCTCTCCCTCTGCCACTGTGGGAATAGATGATTCTCGCTCTTCACTTGTGTCAGTGTGTTTCCCATGTTCTTTTATGTTATTAGTACTTCCACATAACATTTTGTAGTTTCATGTTTTGGGGAGATACATTCCCATCAGTAGCTCTCAGTCCCCTATGTGGCCACATCAGTACTTTTGCCTCATCATGTCTTCCCAGGACTCCTCCCCTGCGGTGCTATGTGCTAACTGTTGCAAAGGCAGCCTTTAAACCCAACCTGAATGTCATAAGCACTTTAACAGATTAAAGACTCTGAAAAATCCTGCAGTAAAGTAACCTTTAGCAATGGGTACACCAGCATCTCCCAAATTCACTTACTGCTAAAAACTTTCAAAGAAACATTCTGGAAAGTTCTGGCTTAAATAATGTCAATCTCACCTGACTGGCATGGCTCAGTGGTTGATTGTCAACCTATAAACTAGGAGGTCACAGTTTGATTCCTGATCGGGGCACATGCCCGGTCCCCAGTGTGGGAGGCAACCGATCAGTAATTCTCTCTCATCATTGATGTTTCTCTCTCTCTCCCTCTCTCCCTTCTTCTCTCTGAAATCAATATAAATATATTTAAAAAATAATGTCAATCTCTATAAAGGAGATAGTGGGGGCTTCTTACTGCATAGGCACCTTCAGATCCCAGGTCTCCTGTTTCCTCTGCAATAAAAGTAAATGTGTTCCTAACTCTGTAATTATTCCTTTCCCTTTTCCTTTTCTGACTTACTTGCATAATGTACAGTTAGTGGGTCATCTATGAGTAATATGAATACAGGTAATTTTTTTATTTTTCAATTAGAGTTGACATTCAATATTATTTTATATTAGTTTCAGGTGTATAGCATAGTAGTTAGAAAATTACATAATTTACAAAGTGATCCTCCTGAAACTTTAAGTACCAGCCTGGCAACATACACAGTTATTATAATTTTATTGATTATATTCCCTATACTGTACTTTAACCTCTCTGACTATTTTGTAACCACCAGTTTGTACATCCTAATCCAGGGCTCCTCAAACTTTTTAAACAGGGGGCCAGTTTACTGTCCCTCAGACCGTTGGAGGGCCGGACTATGGTTAAAAAAACAAACAAACACAAAACTATGAACAAATTCCTATGCACACTGCACATATTTTATTTTGAAGTAAAAAAAAAAAAAACAACAACAAAAAATCAAGGTGGCAAAAACACCCGGTGGGCCAAATAAATGTCCTCAGCAGGCTGCATGTGGCCCACGGGCCATAGTTTGAGGACCCCTGTATCCCTTCACTTTTTATTGTTTTCTTCTCTGCATCAATGAGTCTATTCCTTTATTTTATTCTTTAGATTCCAAATTCAAATGAAATCATATGGCATTTGTCTGTCTCTGTCTGGTTCATTTCACTTAACACAATATCCTATAGATCCATCCATGTTATTACAAGTGGTAAGATTTTATTCTTAATATGGCTAAGTAATATTCCATTGCACACATGTACCACAGCTTTTATATCCACTCGTCTATTGATGGACGCTTGGGTTGCTTCCATATTTTGGCTATTGTAAACAATGCTGCAATAAATATAGGGATGTATACACTGAGTGGCCAGATTATTATGACCACTCCATCAGTACTTTGTTGAGCTACCTTTTGCCTTCAATACTGCAGTGATTCTTCTTGGCATTGACTCCACGAGATGTTGAAAGGTCATGTGAGGAATCTGACACCATGCCTGATGGACAGCACGGTCCAGTTCTGTGAAATTTGATGGTTGTGGAACCAGCTGCCTGATGGCTCTTTTAACTTCGTCCCACAAATGCTCAATTGGATTGAGATGTGGTGATTGTGGGGGCCACCTAAGCAAGGTAAAGTCTCCCTCATGTTCTTGAAACCACTGCTGCACAATACGAGCACTGTGGCATGGAACATTGTCTTATTGGAAGAAACCATCTCCATTGGGATATGCCATCAACATGAGAGGATGAACTTGATCAGCAACGATACTTAGGTATGTTGTGCTATTCAGACGTTTATAATGGTCTGGCCCTCTAGCAACTTCAGTGCAAAATTATAGCTAATTTGCCTACAAACGTCAGGTGGTCATAATAATCTGGACACTCAGTGTATGTTTTTTCAAATTTGAGTTTTGTGTTTCTTTGGAAAAATACCCAGAAATGAAATTACTGGGTCATAAAGCAGTTCCATTTTTTAATTTTTGAACTTTGAAAGCCAAAATGTCATCTAAAAAATATCAGTGGGATAAATAAAAACCTCACTCTAGTTTCCTATAATTTAAAGGGAAAGCCTTCAAACCACTTTTTCCCCTTAAAAGAATTTTTCAAAAGCTAGACCTTATTAAGAATCTATGGCAAAGCAATACACACTTTCAAAAGAGAGCCATATGCTTTGACTTCAATCACTTCCATCTTGGATCTGCAAAAACCTGAAAAGCTATATCCTTTTTCCCTTTTATTAAACACATAGGAGACATTCCAACTGTGCCAACTTGCTCTGACCTCTGTGAAGGGCAAGTAGTCCTGCCCCAGTCCTGCCACCTAAGCCTGTTGTAGGTGACTGTGGGGAAGATTCCAGTTCCCTGCAGACTGGCTGTCTGGACAATAGCAACTAAGCAAGCTGAGGAATGAGCAAGTCAGCATTCCCAACCACTTAATGTAATAGTGCACTCCTTCACCTGAGCTTCTGTGGTGCCTCCATTTGGTTGCTTAAATGACTAGAATTACTCAGTGGATCCTATTCTGGTTGTATAAAAATGCCCTCAATTCAGGAATGTTCTGTGTGGTCTGCCTCCTTTGGGATTTTCAGCCACATTGGAAATGCTGTATTTAGCCTCAAACCCCACCTCTCTCCAATGCTGTTAACCATATCTCCAGGGTTTAGGCAATAGTGTATCTTTCTATTAATACATCTTGGTCACCGAGTGGCATTTGTTTCCCGTATATTTTCATGAAACAGAACAGCAAGGATCTAGTGTTCTCTGGTTATGAAAAGAGGCTCATTTTACTGAGACAGTTTGTCAAAATTCAGTTAAAAACTCTCTCTCTCTCTCTCTCTCTCTCTCTCTCTCTCTCTCTCTCTCTCTCTCTCTCTCTCTCTCCTGCTATCCTCTTGTGAATTTTTGATGGACCAGGAAATCACATTTTAAAACCAAGAAAGCAAATAAAGTGAAAATTTTAACTGGAACTCCCTGTCCAAGTCTGCTCACTGGGCAGGTTTAATTGGGAAGGAGAAAGATGCTATTAAAGCTTCTAATAGATTCTGATCTTTGTGTGAGAATTGTCACATAACACATATACTCTTCCCTTCCTGAGAAGAGCCCACACACTGTTCCATTTAGGACCTCGTGCTTGTACAGACACCGCTGCCCTTCCTGCAAGTAGACCAACTTGCTTTGTCACTGCCAGCTGTACCTATCTGGGGTCATTTATTTTACCTGTCTGTTTCATTTCCCTTACATGTGTAAATGACACTGCTTGCGAAGACTAGATGCTGGATATTATATTGCATATCCGAAAGCAAAATGCTTGCCATAGAATTCCATCATTCCTCTTTTCTTCTCCCTCTCCCTTTTCCTCTCTTCATCTCCATCCCCTCCCACCCACCACCCAACCTTTTCTTTCCTTCTTCTTTCCCTCTGGCTCCCTCCCTCCCTGCCTTCTCCCTTGTCCTCGTGTGCATATTCAATATCACTCCTTTGTCATCTGTCAGATGGGAAGTCCACTATATGAAGGGGGTTTAGAGAAACTGGAAGAATCTGCCCCATTCCTAACTCCACCTGATAAGCAACTATGTTCGTAACACAGGAGAATGCAATTTTGTTTTCTGAATTTAAAAACCAAGTGCAGAAACCCAGCTGTTTGTTGAGTAGAAGATGCCAAGCTCTGCTTGTTTCTTGAACAAATGCTACCTGTGTGGTTTTGCTCTCCTCTCCTTTAGATGGCACCATTTTACTGCAGTGCAGCATGCGAGTTCCCATGGCACCCACTTCAATTAGTATTCATTGTGCAAAAATAAGAAAATTCCTTCATTCTGCTGGTGCCCAGTGGCACCTGATAATTAAGATGGTGCCTCCGCATTTCCATTACAAACCTCATTTTTCACATAAGGTTGTAGCTCAGCAATAAAACACGTGCTGGCGAGCTCTTAACCTTGGGACATTTTAAAATAAACATTGCATTTAGCTTTTAGAGGTTTGTCATCTTCTTAATTATATATGTCATCTGGCCCAAACATTTGTGTTGTTTTTTTTCCATGTGACCACAAAGGTTATTAGAACTTTATGTAGGTTTTAGCAATCTCAGTGAGGTATCAGGTATCAGTTTGCATTAAAATAAAATGCAAAATGTGAAAGATATTTTAACAGAACATTGAGAGAAATATAATCATTTGAATTTTGAGATTTGTTTTTCCAAAGATGTGTGTGCTTCCCCATTCTTTCTATTACCCTCTCCTTTTCATATATTCTCTTCTGGCATTAGGCATTATAACAAAACATGTACCCCATCTTTTGGTCATAAAAATATCTAGTCAGAGCTGGTTTGCCAGTGTACAGAAAACTACCTGTATATTTTCACACCCTGCTTCTGTATGAATCAACCACAATAAAACCTCAAGTCAATAGTGGCTTTCTATTATCTGTGTACATGTTCCTTCCTTTAAGCCACTGACAAGTGTCCATTATTTAAATGTTTCTATTTAACTCTCAGAAACAATGCCATTAAGTTAGAATTTTTGAATTAACATGAAGTAGGGAAATCATAGGTTTAGTTGCTAATAAGGTTTCTCCACTCTATACTCACTTCGTGTGGACAGTCTAGAACGGGTACACATTTCAACTGATTCACATGTAGGAGTGACCTCTTTGGGTGTTTGGTTTGTTGATTTCAGAGAGGAAGGGAGAGAGGGAGAGAGAGAAAGAGAGAGATGGAGAGAGAGAGAGAGAGAGAGAGAGAGAGAGAGAGAGAGAGAGAGAGAGAACATCAATGATAAGAGAGAAGCATTGATTGACTGCCTCCCGCACACCCTCCCACCAGGGATCAAGCCCTCAATCCAGGCATGTGCCCTAACCGGAATTGAACCGTGACCTTCAGGTTCATAGGTTGATGCTCAACCACTGAGCCAGGCAGGCTGGGATGGGTGTTTGGTTTGTTACCAACCCCCTATCTGCTGCTAGCTGTTACATATGTTAAATGACACAATGTGCTTAACTAAAGAGACTCAGACATGGGATTAGAATATAAGCAAGTATAAAAAAGACACAAAATGTTCTAGGACTTGCCCCTCAGAAGAGAGCCAATGGATTATGAGTTGGAGGTGAGAGCAGAGGAGAGATGTAGTATCATCAGGGACTTCTGACTGTGCTGGGACAGAGAGACCCTAAAAGAGGGGGACAAAGTGGAGTGCTTCCTGTCTCTCATGATAGGCTGCCCTAAACCAACTTCACTCTTTTACATCTCCACTTCTTGTCAAATAGTAAGTTTAGAGTTGCTTCTTAATTTTTTCAATCTCAAAAGTTTGGCCTGGATTTGAATTGCAAGTGACTTATAGAGAAAGAAGTGGACAATGTAGGGGTTTGAGGGCAACTACCCTGAAGGGCAAGAGGACCCCAGAACCTTGCATATGGGAGCCAGACAGAGTGAGGGGCTTTCTAAGATGAACAGGGAGGTTATCTGTGGCCAAATAGCCTTTATTTGAGGGAAGGGCTAGAATTTTACACACTATTGTAACCACAGAACAGGGTCATTTCCAACAACAACCCCAATCTCAGTCCAGTTGACTCAGTTTTCTATGATGATCAAACACAAGAATAAATGAGTGACTCCAACTCTCAGAGAGTACAAAAGACTTGAACTCGAATCTGCTGCCAGCATAGATCCACAATGCAAGCCAGAGTGTGTGAACTGCTTTTCCCTCCTGGGCAACCTCTGGTAGGTGTGCAACTGAGCAGAGCCAAGAATGAAAGAAATAGGGGAAAGACAGGAAGAAAATGCCACACACACACGTGGTTTGTCGTCTTTGCTTCTCCATGTAATTACACTGATATATTTTAAAAGTTCACAGATGAGTCATAAGAGGGTAGAATTACTTTTGTGTAACTGATACAAACACGGAAAACAACTCCCTTCTCCACTGGTGTAGGCTTCAGACCACAACCCCGATTTCCCAACATAAAAACAAAGCTGGATTTTGAAATGTTAATTTAGTTGTAACTCAAGATGGATGGCCAGGAAGGTTCAGCCAGGTAAGACTTGCCCAAAGGAAGGTGGCAATAAAGTAAGAGCCAGATTGTAGTGACAGAAGCTGTCCAGAGAAAGTCAGGGTTGGTTAAATATATTTTGAAAAGATAATTGAGTCTAGGTTGCTGCATTGCAGTAAGTGGCTAGAAAGATTATGGCAGGTCACTGACAGGTCAGTTAACAAAGTCCTGAAAGAGAAAAAAATATGTATCACTAAGGGCTAAACTCCTGTCATTTAATGAGGCAAGAATTTAGAGCAGAAACCAGAAGACCTATTGACATATCAGGGTTTAGTGGCTTCAGAAAGGGCCATTTTCACCTGGAAACAGACACGAAAAAGTGGAACCACTATTAAAGACTATAACAAGGTGATTTTATAACAAACTGTCCATAACTAAATGCACCCTTAAGTTGCTTGGAATCAAAACCTCCTGACTGAATTATTCTAAAGAGGATGTAGTTCTCTAAGCCAAAAAATGGATTTGACCACCTTCTCTGCCAGACAAACCCCTATTCATCCTTTAAGACCCAACTCCACATGTCCAACCCCTCTGTGAGAGATTAATTGATTCTTCCCTCATACCTAATCTTTCTCCTTCTACAACCTTTGTTCATACTATTTCTATGTAAAATTTACTACTATAGGACACACTGGATTAGAAAGCCATTCTTCCTGCGAGGCTGAGTTCTTTAGAATTAGATCTTACTCATCTTTGTATCCTCGGTGCTTGGTACAGCCTTATACTGTATGTAAGACAATAACATAACTAGGTGCTTGCTAATGGGTGGATGCATGCATGGATACTGGCAAGGTCTTGCTTTATCGTCCTTTACACTCGAGTGGGATATGAAGAAATCATCAATGGCAAAAAGCCAGAATTGTGCTGCAGACACTTTTGGCCTACTTCCACAGAGCAGCTTAGTTGGAAGAGAATTCCCAGAAACAAACATGTGTTCCAGAAAGAACACCTAAACCACCTTGGAACATATCAGGCTTGTTGATAATGTCATTCCCTCATTAGCCTCAGGAGACAAGCCAACCCTGCTACTGTTGGAGTAAGATGACTGCCCATTTATGGAAAGTATTTGTTGGCTGGGACTGTGGTCAGTCAGCAGTGAATTGTTCAGATGCCTGGTAGCTGTTTCTTAGGAGACCACACGTCAAGCACCTGCTGAATCATGAGCTTCCGTTGGATTACAATGGCTTTTCTGACAAGATGTAGGAGGCTTGGGCTGGAGATACCTGGCACACACCTCAGCTGCCCAATCTAAGATTCAGAGGAAAACAGGGAAATGTGAGAGTGTATTTTCATAGAATTTGCTTCCAAGGTCATAATGTGTTCTTAGGTCAGAAAGAGTCAGTCAAACTCCTACCTCGTTCATTTTGACAGGGGTTCTCCCACCCTCCTTTATGCTTTTTTTTTGTTATCATATAAAACCTCCTTTTAGTTCTCGCTGCAGCAGCACTGCTGGCCTACTTATGAGTGGAAGGTAAATGCATTGCCACATCTAAATGAGAGGGAACTTTGTAACATTCTACCTTAAAAAGGAAGCTACATGTCAACATATGACAAATAGTAAATCGTGGGCTAGTTTCAGTGAAACTCAAAAATAATTTTCAGCATCACAAAGAAAATAAGTTGTGAGATTGGCAAGAAGGCTAAAACTTCACAGTTAAAGTTTAAATACAAACCTAGATTCTGTTTTCCAATCCCTCTTCATTCTCTTTAGATATCCATGATAATCTTCTGTGAAGCTGGGCATCATTGACGTTCCAAGTCCCTACATAGCAATAGAGTGAAATGCAACAAGGTTGTTGGGCCTCAGATTGGCATTCTATGGATGAAATAATTCCTCAGCCCTCATTTGAATTCCACATTTCTGCATCCTAAAATATGCAAGAATCACTTTGGTAGGACATCTTTTAAAGGCGAGAGTAACCAGTTGGTCAAATCAAGGGTGAAAAAGCGTGAAAGACTTCACTAGAAGTTTGATTGTTGGTAGAATGACACGTGGAACAGGAACAGGATGACCAGGTTGGAACTAAATTACTCAAGAAAGGAAAACTAGTTAAAAGCAGTTTCAAACAAAAAACTATCCTTATCCATCTGCCCCACCAAGAAACTATTTGCTTTGCATCTTTGGTCTTCCTTCTCCTCATACCTTAAAATTTTACAACCTGCCTTGATTGGTTTGGCTCAGTGGATAGAGCGTTGGCTTGAGGACTGAAGGGTCCCAGGTTCGATTCCGGTTAAGGGCATGTACCTTGGTTGCAGGCACATCCCCAATAGGAGGTGTGCAGGAGGCAGCTGATTGATGTTTCTCTCTCATTGATGTTTCTGACTCTCTATCCCTCTCCCTTCCTCTCTGTAAAAAATCAACAATATATATATATATATATATATATATATATATATATATATATATATATATTTTATTTATTTTTTTAAATTTCACAACCTACATGAATCTCATGAAAACTTCAGTTATCAGAATGCTCCAAAGTATAACCCACTCACCCTTATCTCAGTCCTCACCTCTTGGCATGAGAACTGTGCTTAAAATGAAATGTGGTAGTCAATCTGGCCCACATTGCTCAGTGGTTGAGCATTGACCCATGGACCAAGCGGTTACCGGTTCGATTCCAGGTCAGGGCACATATCCAGGTTGCAGGCTCAATCTCCAATAGGGGGCATTCAGGAGGCAGCTGATCAGTGATGCTTCTCTCTCATCAATGATTCTATTTCTCTATTCCTCTCCCTTCCTCTCTCTCTAAATATCAACAAAAACATTTTCTTAGATGAAATGTGGTAATTAATGGATACCTGGAAGAGAAGGGACCTTGATGGTGACAAGAGGTGCTGCAAGTAAATAGTACAACATCAGCTGGAAAGCCAAACCATTGATCAAATAATACAGTTAATTTTAATGCCATATTAAATATGCTACTTTTCTCATGAAATTGATAAGTGACAATTTTATAAAACTTATCTTTTTAAGTAAATTGATTAGACACACTTGTATATTATAAAACATATTAAGATATCATATATGTGGCAATCTAGAAAATTTATATTTATAAAGTATTTAATTTATATTTATAAAATGTTTTTTTGTTTTCAAAAGATATTTGTTGCCATGAGCAAATGCTCATAATGTATTGTTAAGGGAACAAAGGAGAAAACAAAATGTCTACATATGGCACAATCCTAAATTTGTAAAGATGTATATGTGTTTAATTATACATATACACCAAAACACTAACAGTGGTGACATCTAACTTATATTTGCAAATGCTCTTATTACCTGTGTAAACAAAAAATACTCAAGAAAAATAATGTTCCCTGATTTTAAGGAACTAGAAAGAAAATTATGACAGGGGACTTCTGCAGCTCTGCTTATATTAAAGGATCCTAATGGCTCATTCATAACAATGACCAAATATGAATATATGACTTACTAAAGTATATTGAAATTCTTCTTGTGTTTAACATAAAAATTGTTTCAACACATCCAGGTGTAGGATAGAATAAACTGCACAAAAATACAAAAGTAAAGTAAAAAGAATGTAAACATTTCAGGAAATTTTAAAGTATGCTCCTTCCCCAAACTTCTTTCAGAATGAGAAATTTCAGAAAGGATCTATGAATAAGAAACTGCCTGGTTTATGAAGAAGAAAAAAACACCAACATAAAAAATTCAACTTGTTAGCTTTGTTAGATCAAATGGATGTCATTTCTATAAAATCAAAAATCCATAAAATAGATCACACTATGATATTTAAAAGCTGAATTTTTTTTTTAGAGCACTCCAGTTTTCCTATGAATGAGAAGTAGGAATTATTTCTTTTCTAATAAATCTTCCAGGAGCCATAACCTACATGACCCCATTTCTATGGAGAATGGTTTCATCTTCCTCTGCCACTTGAGCCTTATGTATGAAAATGTGACCTTCCCTGGGTGAATCAAACCTCATTCGAATGGGTGCACACTCTCACTCACATTTTGAAATATGTTTGCATAAGAACTTATTTATGGATGAAAAGGTTCATGAAATTTTTTCCTCTCTCAGGGAATTGTGATATGGTTCCTTCCTTGATTCTATCAAATGTACTCATTCTCATGTACACAGCTGAGTTCCCTGTGCCTTTGCTTCCCCACATGCAAAGTGATCATTCTGATCCTCTGTCCTCCTCAGGAGGAGTGGAGATAACACAGGCAAGAGGCCATGATTTATGGAAACATGTCAAATGATTGGCCTAGTATTTGCAGAATTTACATTTATCAATAGTCCTGCATTAATTGTTCATTTTTGAAAAGCAACAGGTTTGAATAGGATGCATTAAGAGAGTAGCCTATAGAAGCAAACACTCAAACTACTGAATCAAGCCAGCCATACGCCTAATACTTTTGCCTGTCTGGCCCTTAGTATAATCTTCTGGGTGCTCATTCTGAAGTAGTGTTGACCTAATGAGGCTAAACAGGAGTGTCATTGTCTAGCTCCAAAATTATTAAAGAATTGATGGGAATTGTCTTATATTTTTAGTTCTATGGTATTTGATTATGATAAATTGGGGGCATCATTTGTTACAGTGGAATTTTCAGATTTAGAGATCTGTGCGCACCTCAGGACACATCTCTGTTGGATGTGAAGAGCCCATGATAGATGACTTCATTACTGGGATAGGAAATACACGTCCTGTTTTCCTGGAAGCTATTACCTATGCAATATTCCAATTTGAAGAAAAGAACTATATCTATAGTGGTTCTTCTTTTGTTGGTTTCTAAGGCTTCTACCAATAGACACTGTTTATCTTTGCAGAACTCATGCACTTGAATGCCATGGTGAACCTGACTTCTAGTCCCACCTGCATATTGTGCATATTTAGAAGGCTAAGCCTTAAGGATAAGGTGGAACTCAGGTCCCTTTAACACGTAATGTACAGGGCAGTCACAGCATGCAACTGACGGAGTTGCTGGAAGCCAGCAATATGGCCACTCCACACAGGTTGCTTATGGGCTCTGGATTTCCCTGGCTGGTAAAAGGGCTCCTGGGAAAACTTTGATCACCATATCTGTCCCCAACATCTATTTTTTGATGAGTGAAGGCAGAATAAGCCTATTCCATCAAAAGGCAATTCTAATGAAAAAGGGTCCTCTTTTGCTCTCACTCTACCACCCCACCCGCTTCCTGGCCAGAGCCCAGCTGCAGGGAGGATGGAGCTGGAGGCCAAGAAGAAGAAAACCTTCCTCAGTGGGTAGAAAGCTGAGCCACCTGTTTAAACGGATTGTTTCCTTCAAGCTGAGATGGAAAGACAATGCATTCAGTTCCAGGGGAGGGAACCTCATCCTGGTTCAAGAGAAAGGGTTCAGGGTATTGGGGTGGGAGGGGCTGCCTCTGCAGAGGAGGTGTTGGCCTTGAAGTGCTGCCACCCCAGTGGGTGCATACCCTGCTGGCAGAATAAACAAGGAGGGGGGGGGTTGTGTGGACAAATTAGCCCAGCCAGAGATCTGTGTGTGGGAGGAGCCCTGTCTCCTTTTATCTTGGGTGGGATGGAAGTCTTCAAACTGTAGCTGAGTAGGTGAGAGTAAGAAAAAAGATTCAGGTATTTCTTGAAAGGTAAGCACCCTCCAGGTTCCTCTTCCATGGTAGACCACCTGTTTGCTTTCCCATCTATTCGATCCCATGCATTCATTCCTTTAATCAGCATTCATTGAGTGCTTAGCAAATAGTGCTAGATACTGGAAGAAAAAGATAACACCTTAGGGCCTCTGCCCACATAAAGTTCTTGCCCAACTTCTACAGCTCATAAATCACAACCCCTTGACCTGCGTTTCTTTTCATGTGATGGGATTCCCAAACTCAGAGCAAGCCGATGCACTGCTTCCACATGACACTGGGAAATTGGATACTGACTGTTGCCAAGTCATGGGAAGCTGGGATTAGAAAGACCAGCGAGATAATCTTGCCAACATTCTTGTTTTTAAATGGGAAAACTGAAACCAAGGCCCCCAAGGAGTTCAAGGCTGTGAGATCAGGCCTTGAACCCTGGCCTGTGCTGGTAAAGTCCATCCTTGGGAGCCTTTCCCCTCCTGTCCAATTTGGCTGAAGGTTTACATCCAGACGTGAACTCAGGGGAAGTACTCATTTAGACAACTGTTTATTGCAAATACTACCCGTAAAGTCATTTTGGAAGACAGAAATCTTTCCCCTCCGGTACAAAAAACAAAACAAAACAAAACAAAACAAAAAACTAAATCCATTTTGAGGCTCATTTTTTAGAGGCTCCAGAATGAATGCAGCCTTGCTGACACCTTAATTTTAGGACTCTGACCTTCAAAGTTGGGAGATAATAAATTTGTGTTGTTTTAAGTCTCTAAACAATGCTTTTTCAATGAAGTAGAATACACATACACAGAACAGAAGAGAAACCTAGAAATTCCAGCATGGATAAAAATTTAGGATAAGAGTGATAAGAGTAGCTTTCAAAATAGGAGAAGTGCCCTAACCGGTTTGACTCAGTGGATAGAGCGTCAGCCTGCAGACTCAAGGGTCCCAGGTTCGATTCCGGTCAAGGGCATGTACCTTGGTTGTGGGCACATCCCCAGTGGGGGGCGTGCGAGAGGCAGCTGATTGATGTTTCTCTCTCATCGATTATTCTAACTCTCTATCCCTCTCCTTCCTCTCTGTAAAAAGTCAATAAAATATATTAAAAAATAAAAATAAATAATAGGAAAAGCAAAGAATAAAAGCTAATGAGGCAGTTAAGTAAATCCTTGTGGGCCGGGGAGTGAATGAAAATTAGAGTCATATATAACACTAGAGGCCTGGTGCACAAAATTCATGCATGGAGGAGCAGGGGGAAGGGGGGAAAGGAGGGGGAAATCCCTCAGCCCAGCCTGCACCATCTTTTAATCCAGGATCCCTCTCCCAATCCAGGACCACTGGCTCCTAACCACTTGCCTGCCTGCCTGCCTGAATTCCCCTAATCACTCACCTGCCTGCCTAATCACTACTAACCACTTGCCTGCCTGCCTGATCACCACTAACTGCTTGCATGCCTGCCTGCCTGCCTGCCTGATCTCTCCCTAACCATTCTACCTGCCTGCCTGATCACCCTGAACCACTCACCTGCCTGCCTGATTGTTTCTAACAGTTTGCCTGCCTGTGTGATTGCCCCTAACTGCCTCTGCCTTGGCCCCTGCCACTGTGGCTTTGTCCAGAAGGTCATTCAGCTGATGCGTCTAATTAGCATATTATGAATTTATTATTGTAGATCATACATAAATCCACGTTCATTCTTGATGAACTATGATTTTTTTTAAAGTTAAAAAATAAACACTAACATGTAATAGAATTTGAATAAAAACTAGAGAAAGAGGAATAGATAATTTTAGGACAGGAAGTGTCACATATATATGATAGCAAACAGTGATGCTACCAAGTAAATAAGTGCTATATTTAATTACATACAATATCAAATTTCAAAATTTATATATCCATACACATGAACAACAAATTATGCATGGGAGACAAAAGACTAATTACTTTATAAAAAGATCTTACAAATAAGAAATTTTATAAATAAATATAGAAAAGGTAAACATATCAGTAGATGAGTAGGAAAGTTGGCAAAATATATGTATGAACAGACAACTCACTGAAGAAGAGGTAGATAAATATAACTGGGTGATAACTGGGTGATAAATATATGAAAGAATTTTTACCTCATTTGCAATCAAATTTCAATAACTTTAATGTACTTATTATATAATATATATGCATATATTCAACATTTATCTTATTAAATTGACCAACTTTTTTCTTTTTAATGAATATGCCCACTCATTAGTGAAAGTGCTGAAAAATGAACATCCATATCAGATCATGAAAATGTAAACTGGAATAACTAACTATTCTAAAGGATAATTTTAGAATAAATACAAGAGCCTCAAAAATCCATTCTCTGCTATCCTGGATTAGTCAGATGGGTTCAATGTAATCACTAGGGTCCTTACAAGAAAGAGAAAGGTAGGAGAGTTAGAGTTAGAGAAGATATGAGGATGGAAAAGAGATTTGAAGATGGTGGGAGGGGCCATGAGCCAAGGCATGCAAGATGATTCCAGAAATTAGAAAAGACATGAAAACAGCTCATTTCTTAAAGCCTCCAGACACCTTGTTTTTAGGACTCTAACCTCCAAAATTGTGAGATCATAGATATATGTTGTTTTAAGTCTCTAAAACTGCTTTTCAATGGGTATATAATGTTAGGCTATCAGATTATCCTAAGGATTATAATAAGAGGTTGGAGAGGAGATGTTCACTGTAGCATCTAATCTAATAAAAGAGTAATATGCAAATTAGGCATCATTCTGCTACACCTAGGCCACGCCCATCAGCCAATCACAGCGAGTATATGCAAATTAACCCAGCCAAGATGGCAGCCAGCAGCCACAGAGCCAGAGCAAACAGGAGGCTTGCTTGCCCCAGCTATGGAGGAAGCTAAACTTCTGGCCTGCCTAGGCAGGCTGTGGACTCTGCTCAAGGCAACAAAGTTTCAATTATAGAAGATAAATAAACCCCAGATACCTGCTTCTAGCCAGCCTCACTAGGGGCTGTGCCCAGCCTGCAAACAGTCATCAGCCCCTCACCCAGGATGGCTCCACCCTCATGGGGTGAGGGTTTCTGCTTAGGGGGTTGGCCAGGCTGCAAACAGCCATCAACCCCTCACCCAGACTGGCCAGGCACCCCAGCAGGACTCCCTCCCTGAGGGGGATATGGCCAGCCTGAAAACGGCCCTCAGCTTCTCACCCATGCTGGCCAGGCACCCGTGGGACCCCCACCCTGATCTGGGACACTCTTAGGGACAAACCAGCCGGCCCCCACCCATGCACCAGGCCTCTATCTTATATAATAAAAGGATAATATGCAAGTTGAGCCTAATAACAGAACCACTGGGAATGACTGGTCACTATGACACACACTGACCACAAGGGGGCGACACTCAATGCAGGAGCTGCTCCTGATGGTCAGTGCACGCCCACAGGGGACGCTCTGCTCAGCCACAAGCCAGGCTGATGATTGCCAGTACAGCAGTGGTGGTGGGAGCCTCTCCTGCTTCCTCAGCAGAGCCAAGGATGTCCAACAGCAGCTTAGGCCTGCTCCCCGCTGGCAAGTGGACATCCCCTGAGGGCTCCCGAGCTGCCAGAGGGATGTCTGAGTGCCAGCTTAGGCCTGATCCCTCAGGGAGCAGGCATAAGCCAGCAGGTAGACATCCCCCGAGGGGTCCCAGGAAGCGATAGGCCACAGGCTGGGCTGAGAGACCCCCCCAAGTGCACAAATTTTTGTGCACTGGGCCTCTAGTTGGTTATAATTGGGAAAAAATTTGGGTACCCAATAGTAAAAAGGTTTAAACAAATCATGTGCACAGGACTAGAATAACATGAAGATAAGAAAAATCACATAGTAGACAAATACATTTAACTATGGGGACAATTTGCAATGTATTTTTAAGGGGAAAATATGCATTCATTCATTTATTCAATGCATTGTGTGTGGAATTAATTACATAAATAATAATATCATATGTATTTGTAAAGAAAACACAGAAAAGATATAAGGATAATAACTGGTTACTTTTAAGTGATGAAAATTGTAAAGAAGATCATGAAAATCTTTCCTAATCCTACCATTGTTCACTTGAATAAGCATGTGGTTCTTCAGAAATCACAGAGTAATAAGTTATACAATATCATGCTTTTACGTGTTAGGTTTTGCAAAAAAAAAAAAAAGTCATCCTTTTTTTCTGTTATAACATGTTGTGCTTTTTATTTTTGCAATACTTCTCTTTAGAGATGAATAAATATGATATAATGGGATGATAAAATAGTTACAGGTTTTCTTTTTCTTTCTTTTTTTTACTAATTACCCTGAGCCTTGATGCATGATCAGGGGTTTCAGTCGTAGCTTCCTGGATGCTTCAGAGACTGAAGGAGAAGAGTTGGAGGTCCAGGAAGTGGCTCCAGGGCCTGCCTTGGCCTTCTGGTCTCCAAACCCTCTGGGCCTCTATACCCAAACTCTGCCATTTTTCTCTGCCACATGGTGCATTTGATACAGATTTAAAAATGGGACTCACTGGGGGCAAAGCTAGACCATGAAGCCAGCTGGTTCCAAGCCTGGGTTGCTTATAAACTTTCTTCCCCCTTTCTCTTATAAAGACATGCTTCAGTGTGCACTTCAATCCTGCAAAAGCAGGGCCATCCTTGCAAATCATTCCAGTCCACAAACAGATTTATTTTTCTGAAAAAGTTGTCTTGTTAGATCATGTGCCTGTTGCAGGAATTGTATGACATGATCATTCAATCAGCACAAAACTTGCATTAGGAATGTTAGGTATGGTCCCTGTCTATCAAGGACTTATCATCTGTTCTGTCAATATGTCTTCCTGATTCTCCCTCCCCCAAAACTATCTTTGACCTCCCTCACTCTCCAACTACAGCTCCATATGTTACCTCTTTAATGCCACCCTTCTATACTCACTATCTACTTTCTGACTAGCCATTATTCAAATTACCAATGAATAACTATTCAAATCCATGATGTGTGTGAATGTGAAATGTGCCCCCTCCCTGGATTTGTGCGATGCCTGACCTGCACAACCATATGCAGGGACTTGGGATCTGTTCCTGCATCCAATAGTCACCACATCAGAATAACTAAGTCGATAGAACACATAGAGGTCATTTGATCCCAAGATTTTAGCACATCCACGTTTCCAATAAGTGGTCTTTTGCTCCCAGTGTGAACATCTCCAGTGACTGGAAACACACTATACCTGACAGTATCTCTCTGTTACTATTTATTGTGTACATAAAAGAATGTACTTCCTCCTGAAGCTTCTATTTATTGGTAAATTTTATATAATTTGGAACAAGGAAACAGAAGCAGGTAGTGGTTAAGGGCATAAGCTTGGATGATCAACAGTTACATTAGAGTAGTTTTGTCATTTACTAATTGACCTTAGACAAATTCCCTAATATCACTATCCCTTCATGTCCTCATCTGTAAAATGGGGATAATATCATTACTTGTCATCTTCCTTTCAGGATTCTATGGATTAAACGAGGTGATGCCCATAGCAAGGACAAGAGGCTAGGTAATCACTACCACTCACACATCTGCTCCTGCCTCAGTCAAGTTTTCATGTTTCCTCAGCTTCTCTGTATTGTATATGATTGGTAGCTCCTCCCAAGTCCTGACCAATTATATTTTTCTAAGTGGTGCTCCTTCTGCACTGAAGTGTCTGGACAGAAATATTTTTCAATGACCTTTCCATGCCTCAGAGCAATAAACTCGCTCTGATTTGCTTTCAAGACTTACTATTATTCATGCAATCAAGAATCTGGTAAGGTGTTTGATTGTATACAATTGCCTCTCTCCTTCTGGACCATGAGTTCCACAGGACTCTTGTTCTCCATCATGGTCCACCATGCCTGGTATATCACAGATAACTCACAAATGTTCATCACATTTAAGTTCAACTTTGATTCTAACCCTCACTCCCTGCTTTGATATCTACACAATTCTCTTTGAAAGCTCATCCTTGGCTCCGTAACAATCCTCACTCTTAGTTTTTGCTTTGTTTTTTGTCTTGTTTTTTTAATCTTTATTGTTGAAAGTTATTACATATGTTTCCTTTTCCCCCCATTGGCCTCTTCTAGCCTGCCCCAACCCCCCACTCCAGGCCTTCACCACCCTATTGTCTGTATCCATGGGTTATGCATAAATGCATACACATGTATTGGTTGATCTCTTCCCACCCACCCACCCTCCTCTGCTTCCCCTCTGAGGTTCAATAGTCAGTTCCATGCTTCTATGGCTCTGGATTTATTTTTGTTCATTGATTTATTTTATTCATTAGATTCCATATATGAGTGAGATCATGTGATACTTACCTAATTCTCTGACTGGCTGATTTCACTTAGCATAATAGTCTCCAGGTTCACCCATGCTTTAACAAATGGCAAGAGTTCTTTCTTTTTCATAACTGTGTAGTATTCCATTGTATAAATGTGCCACAGTTTTCTAATCCACTCATCTGCTGATGGGCACTTAGGCTGTTTCCAAATCTTAGCTATTGTAAATTGTGCTGCTATGAACACAGGGGTGCTTTAATAGCTTTATTGAGATATAATTCATATGCCATTACATTTTCCCATTTAAAATGTACATTATGGTAGTTCTAGTATATTCACATACTTGTACAATCCTTACCACAATCTAATTTTAGAACATTATAATCACCCTCAAAAAGAAACCATACCCATCAGCACTCATTCCTCATTTCCACCTTCAACCCAAGCCCCAGGCAATCACTAGATTAGCCTATTCTGGACATTTCATAGAAATGAAATCAGACAGTACAGAGCCTTTTGTGACTGGCTCCTCTCATGTAACACTATTTTCAAAATTCATGATATTATCAGGTATTTATTACAACATGTGTGCATCAGATATGCATTCTCTTTTTTTCCTGCCAAGTAATAACTCCTTTTACATATATGCCACATTTGTTTATCCATTAACCACTTAGTAAACATTGGTGGTTTCCACTTTCCTAGTGATGTGTGGATCATCAAATGAGGTTCATGGGAAGACAAACATAGGGCGATTTTCATCTTTGAGTAAATGATGCACTTTGAGGTGCATCCCATGTCAGAGGTGGCCCATTGTTGGCACCTATGCCCATTGCCATGTATATATGCCCATATCGTCATCTGGGTACTCATGTCCCTGTATTTTGGAGGTTATTTCTTCCTTTCTTAGCTCTTTTTTAAAAAAAAAAATCATTAAATTGGAATATGGGAAAGAATGGGCCTATTGAGTTAGTGGGATTGTTTACTCAACCATGAGCCTCTTGTCCATGTGTGTGTGTGTGTGTGTGTGTGTGTGTGTGTGTGCGCGCGCGCGCACGCGTATGTGTGTTTTACAACCACTTCAGACCAGAAACAATGCTGTGTGCCATTATCTAAGTGCCCATGTATGTATGTGTACACAGAACATCTCAGGAGAGATTCTCAACCATCTTATTTTCACAAATATAAAATGTACTTGCAAAAAACAATTCTCCTTCAGTGTACACAGCATGCCAGTCTCCTCTCAAACACCATTTGAGAAACCTGGCCACAGTTTTGATAGTAATAAGGTGTTTCTCCTTATTCTTATTAGTTCCTCAAACCTCCCAAACATTTAAGCCTCAAAAACCTCAGCTTAAACCTGACTAAAGAAGTTGCTAAATATGCTTAATTGTTTGTAATTAAGATGCAAACTGTACTTAGATATGGAGCTCCTATGAACTTTGTGTTATTCTATGTGCACATATTTATTTGAAAAACAATTATTTTGTAGCTTATAAAAGTAAATGAATAACATGTCCTACAAGAATAATCTTTGATTTTTCTAATTAAAACTATATCTGCCAGATACTTCTCACCTTTCTTTTCTTTCACTCAGGATATGATTCTGCTCAACAGTGTCCACAATTTACAGAGTAACTCACCTTTACTGTATATTATACCATCAACTTTCCTCCATAAGAGATACACAATAATTTTGCGCCTGCATTTTCTACCATGAACTTTTGGAATCAGAAAGTGTAGGGAAAATATCAATGCAGGTGCTTGCAATCGTCTCTGCAGAGTTTTCCGCACGCTCAGAAGCCTTCATTATGAACAAAAGTCTGATGTTCTTTCACACACTAATAGATGTTGACTTAGCTTGAAAAAAACTAATTAAAAATATTGTGGAAAATGCAAACGTGCCTGATTCAAATAGCCAAAAGGAATTATCCTCCTGAAGTGTAAACTACCTACAGGGTGTTGAAGTTCACCGAATCAATTATAGTTTCGAGAAACCAAACAAATAATGATCGGACTCTTGTTCCCAAATGATAAAACAAAAGCCTGGAGAAAGAACACACTACATTGACGTGTGAAGGGTGCTGTTTAAGGTTTTTTGCTTTTTAATTTGTAGATATCTAAAGACCAAAACTACTAGTTAAGTAGGCTGTTTTAATTCATGGTGATCGAATAAGATTCAAGAAGTAGGAGTTTTCTTTTTTATTCTTTTTTAATCTTTTCTTGTTCACCAATTCTTTATTCCAGAATTTCATTTCGGAGTTTATCAGAACAGAATGATTTCCCAGCTCTGCTCGCTGCAACCCTGTTTGCTGAGTTCCACAGGATTTACCCACAAGTTCTACTTGAGTAAATCGCATTTCGACAACTGCATATTTCATTTAGACCTTTTGCAATGACTGGGCCAAGGTCAGTTTTATATTCTACTGAAATCATAAAGTGACACTTGAGATAAACAGAATGTTTACTCTCTCCATGTGAGCTGAGGCTGATATGTAAATTTATCCTCATTCTTTCATCAAATTTGCATTCGCCCTCTTAGCCAAACACTACAGGGCTCCAAATCAAACAGTTTTAATGATGGTCAACTCTTTATGACCGATGGCCATATCAGAGAAAGAGAAACAGCAATTTAGATTAAAATGAAAAGCACAGCCAAAACATAACTCTCCTCTTTACGTTAGTGGTAATTGGATGAACTTTCTATACCAGTGGTGTTTTGATGCTTCACTGCTTAGCAGTAATTACCACAGTCTTCCGGCTTTGTGCACGCCTGCTCTGCCCCTTGTTATCTGCTGCAAACACACCGCACGCACCTATCATCAGTATTTCTTTCCCGTCAAATACACCAAGTACCTCTAAACAATTCTTCATATTAAAGAAAAAAAGGAAAGAAGAACATAAAGGGAAGATTCGCTCCTCTCTGCAAATTGAATACTTCTTGGCTAACTCGAGCAAGAAAGAGAGACAATAAATAATGGAAATACACAAAGTGGATGGTGAAAAGGAGAACCCTGGTCTTTGTAGGCAAGTGTTGCCTTCCTAGGAGATTATTCTGCTTCCAGCGTGTAGTTCTACAAAAGTGACTGAGCCCCCAGGACAAGAGGGTGTGTTACTTACTCTAAGGTGAGCAGGAATCTTACAGGTAAGAAGCTAAGAGTATCCAAATAGCCTCCAGGCCCATATGTAAAGCCACTACCAGAGGCTTAAATCTCTCTGTGATGCAGTTAAACAAGGGTGAGCCTCTGAGAACGTGAGGGATAAAATTAGTACCTGTGTTTGCTTTCCATTCTTTCAGAACAAAAGGAGCTTTTTATGTGTTATGAGTCTGTAAAGCACAGAGGGGATTAAGCAATGGGACCACACAATTCATTGCTTTCATGCTGGGGGCTGGGGTAAGGCAGCCTTAGAGCCCACTGGGTTCCGTCCCTCCTGAAACTTGGGCCGCTGAGGCCTTGCTCAGAGAGGAAATAGGGCTTGGGTGCCTGCTGCATAGCAATTCCTGGGTTGTGTTTTGTTTTGGTTCCCAATTCAATGTTAGCAAGTTCAAAGCAAAGGGTCTCTGAGACAGGCTGCACAAAGAAAAAAAAGTGGCTTTCTTTGGGGTGGAGGCGTGGGGGTGGGGGGCTCCTGACTTTTGCTTCCTGGAAGGAATGAAAAATGAAGACTGTTGGCACTAAGCTTTGCTAGGCTACCTAAGATCTCCCACTTGGAATGTCAGACACATAGTAAAAGGCTTGATCCAGCAACAGAACTAACATAATTCACAGCATCTATACAAGACAAGTGTCTATGCCCAACTTCACTGCTTGTCTTATGAAGAAGAAGATGGAGAAAAAGAAAGGAAAAGAGAAAGCAAAGAGGCAGGGCGGTGTGGAGGGGGCGGGAAGGCAGGGGACACAGTTTTCTTTTCAGTGTGGCTGTCAAATGGTGATCTAATTGTGGCCGGGCTGCAGGAGAGCAGATAGCTTTTCTGAAGCCGCAAGTATTTCTGCCATTCATGAGGCCTAAGGATGCCACACACAGTCTGTTTGTTCAACATAAGCAAACAGATTGTAAACTGGCTGATAATTTTTGTACTGACAATGTCATTTACAGCTGTCAGCCTTTCGTCTGCCTTGTTTGCTTTATTCAAATATGAACCAAGTGGACCTCCCTTCCAGCACTTTCTTCTGCATTAAAATCACATCCATTCCCTTCCAAGCTGTCTTATCTAAAATTCATTGGAGGCCAATCAGTTGGCTGAATGCTTTGTTGTTTCCATGGAGGCAAGAAGTCCAGTGTGGACTTTGGGGGATTAGGAAGTTTCAGATTTAAAGCCTTGAAGTGCACATTTCTTTCAGTTGCCTTCTTTTGATGGCACAGAGGCAGGACATTTAAATATAATGTTATGTCTGAGCAGGAAAGCGGTGCTTTAAAAATGTAATCATCCTGGTGTGCAGCTATATCACGCCAGCACTTGGTTTTTCCTCTTCTGGTCGAGTCCTTGGAATGTGCTGCCTTTGGGGCACGTATTGACATTTGTCCTGTGGGCCCCTCCGTCTCCACAGCTGCTCTGCTGGCTGGCACCCCTCAATCTCACCTCTTCCCCACTAGCATGCCACTAGTGTCTGCCGGCCAGAGCATCGCCCACAAGTCCAGAAGCCTCCTCTCTTGTTAATGGAGGTCATAGTACTTTTCCTTAGTAATTCCCTTAGTAATTACTTAGTCGTTTCCTTAGTAATGCTTCCATCAGAGCAGCTATCTGGTAGCACGTAGGCAGCTGCAACTATTGCCACTTTGTTCAGAGGGTCCAGTACATCCTAAAAAACAGAGAAACCAAAACAAGGCAATAGCATGGCCGCCTACCTTCCTGCATCTGGTAGAGGCCATTGGGCTTCCAAACCTCCTGATTTCAGATGAACTCCACTCTGAGCTTCAACCCTCATGTTTCAAGGGCCGCGTCAACCCACAGCCATCTTTTCCAGGAGGTGGCGTTGCTGTCTTCATTGGGCAAAGAGTGGTTTCTCAGAAGACCTGTGATTCCTGATCTTTTCTTTCATTAAGTCAGATCCCAAATACCATCTGCCATAGGTTACGCAATTTATTACTTAAACTGGAACCTTTAGAACATAGTAGCTGATGTACCCTGATTTGATTCATGACTGTGGCATGAAAAGCAATATGTTACCCTGTTCATATATAAGAGTGTAGAGAAGAACTGAAGGGTAAGTCGATGCAGTCGTGGTGGACTTGGCCTGGGCAGTTGACAGCATCCACTTGATGCCTAACACATTCTAGATAGAGAGAGGAGAAGAAGGGGTAGTAAAGCAAATAGGACAAAATAGAAATAAATGTGTAATCTAAATGTATGTGCTACACCTTTGTAGTATTATCGCAAACTTCTATAAACTTGAAGTTATAGAATGTGATTGATTTGTAGAAAGAGAGGAAGAGAGAGGGAGAGAGAAAAACATCACTACAACAGCAACCGGCTGCCTTCTGTAGTCCCCTATCAGGAATCGAGCCTGAAACCCCAGCATGTGCCCTGACCAGGAATTCAACTGACAACCTTTCTGTGCACAGGATGATGCCCAGCCAACTGAGGCACACCAGCCAGGACCAAATTCATTTTTTTTTGTTTTTTGTTTGTTTATTTATTTGTTTGTTTTCTTAGAAGTAAATAAAACCTCAAAGGGAGCATGAAAGGAAGAAGGAAAAAAAGAAAAATCTTGTTTGATCTCCCTTGTCTTTCAGATGGCTGAAGCTGAAATGAGAGAACAGGAACACACCAAGAAGGGAAATAAGTGAGTGAAGGAAGAAAGAGAGAGAGAAGCCATATTTTAATGTCATCTAAGTCTTCAGTAGTAGCTTACTGAATACTCCCAACTGTGGACCCTGGCCAGATTGCTTAATCTATTATGACTCAGTTTCTTCATCTGTAAAATGGTAGTAACACACAGCCCATTAAATAAGATAAAGAATAAACAAAGAGAGAGTTCAGAATTCATCTGATGCACAGCTCAAACTCAACAGATATTTGCCATCTCTATGGTCAGGATGCTTATTGCTGTTTTCAGTGCTGTATTCCAGGAATGGTGCACCAAGAGCGTCCCATGCTTCACCCGCTTTCCCTGCAATAGTCCTACAGGCAGGTGAGCAGATCAGCTAATCAATTCCTCCCTCCTCCTCCTACTTCTCTGGGCCTTTTGCTCATCCATAGTGGTGTTCTGGTAAATGTCTAACAACTGGCTCTATGGGGAAAAGTGTGTGTGTGTGTGTGTTTACTTATAGAAATTACTAAATGGATAGCACATAATTTACAAATAATAACAAAATCTAAAATACTCATTTTAAATTCTATATAGCAGGCAGAAATGCTTTTGTCAATTTCTGCTGAACTTTTGTATTCATAGACAACTTAGATTTGTGATTCAACTATGGTTTTTGAAAGCTGGATTACAAATCAATTCATGATTCTGTCAGATTTTGCAAAGAAGTTTCTAACCTCGCTGATGAATGAGTACAGTTCCGATATGAATGTTGCTTGGTATTTTTGTTGATGTGAACCAGTAAAATGAAAGGGAAACAATGAAAACATGTGTTGGAGCTTTGTGTATTTAGCATTAGTGTGAGTAGCTTCTTTGCTGAATAATTTCCAAATACTGGAAGAATATTTCCTCAGATATATGTGCTTTTACAATATAATAAACACAGCACACTTTGAAGTTTAACCTGCTATTTGAACAAAATAAGAAAACCATTTGACACAGAGAGGCAATGAAGGGTCTTGAGGGTATACTAAGTAAGATCAGGTGAGAATCACGAGAAGAAAATCTGCAGTCAGACTTGGAAGGATGCTGAGCACTTTTCCTTTGTTTTAATTCTCAGCTGAGGCCCCGAGGATACTTTTTCCATTAATATCTTTTTTTTAGAGAGAATGGAGGGAAGAGAGAAACATCCATCCATATGAGAGACACACATTGATTGGTTGCCTCCTGTTCACACCAGTACCCGGGCTGAAGATCAAGCCTGCCACCGAAATACATGCCCTTGACCAGGAATAGAACATGGACCTTTCAGTCCACAGGAGATGCTCTAACCACTGGGCCACTGGCCAGAGCGTAGCGGCTTTTTTATCCTAAGGACCTTCCCCTTATGTTGCTAAAGGTTTTATTTTCTTTCGTTTGTGTTTGGTGGGAAACGTTTGCATGTTTGTATTGTTTGGTACATCATTTTGTGGTATGGAGGTCAGATAAACAAAAGAGCTAATGTAAAATAATCAGACCTGATCTTTAAAGCCATTACCCCAGTAGCCAGCATTTTAAAGGGTTAGAAATTGGCTGACTACAGGATGAGGGAAGTTAGGAGACATTTAGAGGGAAGGAAATGCTACGCCAGCTGACAGTAACAAGGATGTCAGTTTTGGGTAAGCCTGGATCATACCTGACATATTAGCATCCATGTTTCCAACACTATGTCCTGACACCTAGAAGGTGCCATTTGCTAATGAAAGAAGAGCAGAAATGGAAAGCAGAGATGAGGGGGAGAGATCTAAAGTATGTTCAGCTTCAAGTAACAGCAAGTTTTGTTATAAATACAAGGCATTTCTTTCCTTTACAAGGAAAGAAAAGATATTATCTGCTTAAACCACTTCCAATGAGAAGCTGGATGTGTTAATTAAAATCCACAATTTTTATACAAGCAATATTATATATGGATGTTTGAAGTAATATGGATAGAAAGAGTATTTTTGAATCTAGGTCACATTTTTTTCTGCGTACCTAATATTTTATACTATAATTCTAACAGTACCTCATTCTTTGTCACTGCTTCCTTTTAAAAGAGTTCATAACCTGTAAACAGTCTATTAAATGCATTTATGGAAACTTCCAATTAAGAAATACTTCTTAGGAATCCATCTGGGAGCAATTTGTGTTTGTTTGGTTTTAATTCAAAGCTTCCTTTTCCTCCAGGCGGGGAGAAGTTGGGAAAGGTTATAGTAACGTGCAAAAATTAACAGTGAATCCAGGTTTTGAAGCATATTAATAGCTATTCACTTCCTCATCTGCACCTGGGGCATGATTTCAATACTTGAAGTACTGAGCTCCTGGATGATAAGAAGTGTGTGGCTATGGGTTACCATTGTAAGTACAAGGCCAGTTAATCATTACAGGTCTCTCTGCTAACCCCCACAGTGGGGCTGACCACCAGGGCAGGCAAGGAATGATGGATTTCTATCCAAGTGTTGGCAGCAATTGAGCTTCACTGGTTTCCTTCTGAAGCTGCTAAGGGACAGTCCTCCTACTCCTGCCCTTATCAATTTTTATTCTTCTGTTTGTTTTTATTGATGAAACAACTCTTCGGGGGTTTTTTGTTTTGTTTTTGTCCCTTGGTTTTACTAGTGGTAACTGACTGTTTCCCCGCCTGTGGGTGTTGATCTGACCTTCCGAGTCTTTGGCTAAGGGGTGGGGAGGACTAAGGCTGGGACATGTCAGGTTTCACCACATGATGCAATGACTTGATTTGCTGAATCATAGTTCCTAATTTTCCTGGAATCCAGGAAACATGACCTCATTAGTCCAGATTCAAGGGCTAAACTTTTAAAGACCACCTGTAACATTCTTTCCCTCCTTAAATTGAGATCACGAAACAAGCTGTGCCATTTATATAAACTTTTACCAGAGTTTAGCAGAAATAAAAGTGAACATGTCACCTTGCCAGTCTCTTCGCCCTCCCAGGGTTCCCACTGTCTGTCCAGCAGCACAGATTCGTTTGTGAACTGTAGATAAATAAAATCACACCATACTTATTCTTCTATGCCTGTCTTTGTTTACTGTACCTCATTAGTATTTCAATCATATTTTTGTGCTTCTGTATATCTTATTCTATCTCATTGCTGCATACTATCCCTTTGTATGATTATCACTACTAATTCATTTTAAATGTATCTTTTTTTACCTTCAAAATATCTGGGAATTTTCACCATACCCTAAACATTCAGACATCTAATCACTGTTTCTGAATCCTCTGTGTTTGAATCCTCTTTTTATCTCCCAAATCCAATTATTCTAATAAACTTCTAATGATTTTTGGACTTTGTCATCCTCTCCATCAGCTTCATCTTATACATATCACTTAAGAGCACAGAACTGACCATATCTCTCTATACACAAAAACTTGACACTGAAATCTCCTCACCTAGGCACCCGTAGCCCTCCATGGCTTGACCCTTTCTTGTAATTTACTTAGCCTACTTTAAAAGCACACAACCTACTTTCTATTTCTGGGACTCAATCAGCATTTTCCTGCCTCTG
>PVJC01015498.1:0-34964 GCA_004026665.1 Murina feae
GCCCTTGGCATTTTAATTATGATGTGTCTTGGTGTGGTCCTCTTTGGATTCCTTTTGTTTGGAATTCTTTGTGCTTCCTGGACTTGCAAGTCCATTTCTTTCACCAGGTAGGGGAAGTTTTCTGTCATTATTTCTTCAAATATGTTTTCTATATCTTGCTCTCTCTCTTCGTCTGGCACCCCTATAATTCTGATGTTGGTACTCTTGAATTTGTCCCAGAGGATCCTTACACTATCTTCATATTTTTGTATTCTTTTTTCTTTTCTGGTTGGGTGTTTTTTGCTTCTTCGTATTTCAAATCTTTGACTTGATTCTTGCGATCCTCTAGTCTGCTGTTGGATTTCTGTATATTATTCTTTATTTCAGTCAGTGTATGCTTAATTTCTAGCTGGTCATTTTTCATATCCTTGAGGGTCTCATTAAATTTATCAGCGGTCCCTAGAAAATTCTTTAAAACCTTATAATGGTGGTTTTGAACTCTTTATCCAGTCGTTTGCTTTCCTCCATTTCTGTCATTTGTGACCTGTTTCTTTGTCTAGGCATTTTGGCTGCTTCCCTGGGTTGATAGAGTGGCTTTCTGTGGTAGGTGTCCTATAGAGCCGAGTGGCTCAGCCTCCCCAATTACCTGAGGTGGACACTCTTGGTGCACCGCTTTGTAGGCTTTGTGCACAGTCTTGTTGTAGCTAAGCCTTGATTATTGTTGGTATCACTGAGAAGAATTGACCTCCAGGCCACTTGGCTGTGAGAATCAGCTGTATCCATGGTGGGAGAACTTCTGTGCTGGAGACACCTTTATGGGGCAAAACTTGCTTCAGTGGGGCTTTGGTGCCCACTGAGTCTGCCCCCTGAGTGTGTCCCTTTTGGATCTGAGGAGTTGTAATCTGGGTGGTCCCGCTCTGACCACTGGGTACACTGGCTCTTGGATCTCTAAGGTTATGCTAGTTTAGCTTCTGCCTAAGGCTACCCAGCCTTTCATATGCAAAAGCATCTGTATGCAGCTTGGGTGGGGTGGGGTCTTGGGGAATCAACAAGGTGGAGCAAAGAGTTATGGCTGATTCTCAGCCCTGCCCTAAGAGGCACCGGGTCTCACTGTCCCTGGGCACCACCAAGAGAAAGCCACTCTTTAGTTCCTCCCAGTGCCAGACAGTCGAGCTTCTCCCCGTATGAGTCTGGGTCCCCAGAAACTCACCCAGAACTGGAGTTCAGAGACTTTGGGAGCTTGTGACTCCCTCCGGATTGAAAAAGACAACTGTGTTCTCAGTTGCCAGCCCTTTCTGTGAGCCCTTTTCGCACGCCTCCATACCTCTGCACTTTAATTCTGCACCTCCTCTGAGTCTCAGTCTCTTTCTAGTTGTAGAATTTCCACTCAGCCAGCCTTCCTGTGGGTCTGGGCAGTGTCCATTTTTTTCTTTTGGTTGTGGTTTTGAAATGGTTGTGCAAGGCAGCAATTCCAGGTGTTTACCTATGCTGCCATCTTGGTTTCTCCTGAACTGGCAACTTTTGATGCATGGAATGACACCCAATCAACTGAACCCAGGACCCAATTTGAATTTCTTAATTCTTTCCCCTCCCTCAACCCCTCCTCCATCTGGCAACCATCAAAATGTTCTCTGTATCCACCAGTTTGTTTTGTTTGTTTGCTTATTTTGTTTGTTTTTTTAGAGTCCACATATAATTTAAATCATATGGCATTTGCCTTTCTCTGTCATTCATTTTATGACTGAGTCATATTCCATTGTACATATGCATTAGTTTTTTTGGAACACACTCTGTTTGTTTAGAAAGCATTGGTACATTTCACAGACTTTAAGAAGAGGAAAGAAATGTCAATGGACAAAAGAAGCTTTTATTACAAGTACAATTTTCTAGTTCAGAGATACTTCTTCAGACAAGTAGAACTAGGAGCAGGACAACATGAAAAGCAATACAGATTCTCTGCATCAGAATTTCTGTCCATTTCATGAAATTAAAGTAGATAGATACAAATCAGACATTTTCCATTTAAAACAAAAACTTAGAGCTTGCTAGAAATTTTTAAAAATCACATCCACCTAGAGAAACAAAAATATTTGCTTAAAAAAAAATCTCAATGTGTAACTGCAGAAACCACTCCTTAAATATAATCCTTTTCCCTTTCTGCCTGTCCATTGCCTTCTTTAATCATTAAGCCCTTGGAACACCAGATTCTGGTCAGTATCAAGCTATCTTAATTACAAAGCCTCATGTTGGTTGACTGCAGGAACCGAGTTTCAGTCAAGGTAACAATAACGTCGTGGCCTCAGTGGTATTTCAGCCACAGGCCCACGCAAGCAGAACAAACCTATAGACCTCCTGAAACCGACAGAACAATGCCATGGCTGACATCAGGACCACTGACGAACTACTCTAGCTGGGCCCCAACTGCTTTGTAGGGCTCACCTTCCCAACTGCTTCAGCCACCATGATTAATGATTTTCTCCGGCTACATAACCCATCCGGTGGAAGCTGTTGAGGAGCCAGATCTTTGAGCAATAGCTTACCTGTGACTGTGGGATTAGTGCCATTTCCTAAACAAATAAACCCTTACTTTCTTGGCTGCAAACTCCTGTTTGCATTTGATTGGGCTTTGATGCATGCAGTCAAATGGACACCTTTAAATTGGTAACTAAAGTTATAAGAGATGAGTTGAAAAACTATATTTGAACTTGCACAATATAACACAAGAAAAGGTTTTTTTCAGTAGCTGGAAAATTTGCATAAAAGACAAACTTACAACTTAACAGTAACAACTTTATGTGTATTTTTAAATTACTACTTTTAAAAAGAGCAAATAATTTTGGTCAATTATTTACATTAGTTTTATTTGTTTAGTTTTTACTTTTAAATGCTTTTTTTAAATGCTAATGACATTAAAAATAAAAATATATATTTAACAATCATATTTTTAATTTATTTTTTATTTAAGTATTATTACATAAAATTTTATATTGGTTATATTAGTTTCAGGTGTGTAATATAGTGATTCAACATTTTTGCACCTTACAAAGTGATCGCCCCACTAATTCTAGTAATCATCTGTCACCCTGTAAACTTATTACAATATTATTGATCATATTCCCTTTCACTTCTCACCTATGTTCCCACCCACCCCCTTTCTGGTTTATTTCACTAGATGCGTTGATATTACTATAAATGGCAAGATTTTTTATTGCTGCATAATATTCCATTTTATATATAGATATATCTCACCTCTTATTTAACCATTCACATATTAATGGACACCTAAGTTACTTTCATATCTTGGCTATTGTTAATAATGCTTCATTAAAAATAGGGATGCATATATCTTTATGACTTAGTGTTCTCATTTTTTTTTTAATGAATACCTAGAAGTGGAATTCCTAGGTTGTATGGTATATTTCCTTTTAGTGTTTTGAGGAATTTTTTCTGTTTTCCGTAGTGGCAGTACCAGTTTCCAATCCCACCAACAGTGTAAGAGGGGTACCTTTTTCCACATCCTCACCACACTTGTTTGTCAAAATGAGCCTTCTGACAGGTGGGAGGTAATATCTCATTGTGGCTTTAATTTGCATTTCTTTGATGACTAGTGATAAAGAATCTTTTCACATGTCTATTGACCATCTGTCTTCTAGAGAGGTATCTAATTATGTTCTTTGCCCATTTTTAAGTCAGATTGTTTGTCTTTTTGGAGTTAAGCTTTATGAGTTTCTCATACATTTTGGATATTAACCCTTTATTAGATGTATCATCGGTGAATATCTTATATTCAAAATGTTGTCTTTTCATTTCATTGCTGGTTTCGTTTGTTGTGCAAAAACATTTTAGTTTGATGTAGTTTCATTTGTTTATTTTTACTTATGTTTTCCCTTGCCTGAGGAGACATATCCAAAAAATGCATTACTAAAAGTAATGTTAGAAAGTTTACTGGCTTTGTTTTTTTCCTAAAAGTTTTATGGTTTGAGGCCTTACTTTTACATCTTTAACCCATTTGGGTTATTTTTCCATTTGGTGTAATAAGTGATTCAGTTTTATTTATTTATTTACTAGGGGCCCGGTGCACAAAATTTATCTGCCCCCTCTCACATATGGGGAGCCCACAGGGGTGTCCTACTGACAGCTTAATCCCCTTGGGGAGCGGGCCTAAGCCACAGTCTGGCCTCCCTTTGTGGGAGGCGACCAGGCTAATCAGGGGAAGCCACCAGCCACATCACCCCACTGCTGCAGCCACTGCCAGTCACTGAAGCCACCAAGGTGTTTTCATCAAAAAGGACTCCAGTCCCTTCACCATGAAAAAATTGACAACTTTCTTTAGGCATTTTCAAGATGTGTCTTTCATAGGATATGACACTTCTTTCTTTCTTTTTTTTATCCTCACCTGAGGATATGTTTCCATTGATTTTTTAGAGAATGTGGAAGAGAAGGGAAAAACAGAGAGAAACATCAAAGTGAGAAGAACACTTTGATTGGTTGCCTCCTACATATGCCCTGACCTGGGCCCTGGCCAGGGAGAAACCTGCAACCTAGGTACATGCCCTTGGTCAGAATTGAACCCAGACCCTGCGGTCAGCAGGCTGAGGCATTATACACTGAGACAAACCGGCTAGGGCAGGATATGACATTTCTTAGCCCTCCAGCAGTGGACCTTCATTTTCTTTCTCCAGGAGTGTGGTGGAAAAACCCTAGATCACCTTTTTGGATTCTTATTACCCAAGTTACTAAGAATATTACCAGTGGCATACAGGGAGCTTAACCAATGAGCGGTAAGAAAAGGTGTTTCCTCTGTAGTTCACTCCAGTCACCAGCTCCACCCCTGCCCCTCCAATCCCAGCTCCACCCCTGTTCAGGCCTGTAAGCTCTGGCCAAGGCTGCAGGCCTGGGCAGGGGACCCCAAACCCCGCCGATCGCTGGCTTCACAGAGCTCAGGCCTCTGCAATTACCAGCTCTGATCCTGCCCCCTGCCATCTCCGGCTCTGCCCTTGCCCCACTGGCACTCTCTAGCCAAGGCTGCAGGCCTGGGAAGGGGACCCCCAGAGCCCTGCTTTGCCAGCTCCACCAGTGACCAGACCCCTGCGATCGCAGGCTCTGCCCCCACCCCTCCGATAGCTGGCTCTGCAGAGCCCTGGTCCCTGTGAACTCCGGCCTTGCCACTGCCTAGGCCTGAGGTCTCTGGCCCAGGCCTTATGCCTGGGTAGGGCACCCTCATACCCCTCTGATCACCGGCTCCACTGTTGCCCATGCCTGAGGCCTCTGGAAAAGGCCTCTGGCCTGGGCAGGGGACCCCCAGCCCCCTATGATTGCCTGTTCTACCCCTCAGGCCCCCCGCCTCCCCTGCCACCTGCCTGGCTAACAGGCCTGACCACTTCAATGGCGGGGCTGAGCTGGACTTGGTGCCTTCATCTTGTGGCCATGGAGGTGGCCATCTTTGTCACAAAGTGAAACCTAATTTGCATATTACTCTTTTATTAGACAGGATGTGGCTATGGGTGCCGCCATATTGTGGCCATAGGGGAAGCCATGTTTGTCATGGAGTGGTGCCTAATTTGCATATTAATCTTTTATTAGATAGGATGTGGCTATGGGTGCCACCATCTTGTGGCCATGGGGGAAGCCATCTTTGTCATGGAGTGATGCCTAATTTGCATATCATTCTTTTATTAGATATGATTTGCACATATCTGTTCAGTTTTCCTAACACCACTTTTGAAGAGACTGTCATTACTCCAGTGTATATTTTTATCTCCTTGGTCATAAATTAGTTGACCATATAAGTGAGGGTTTATTTCTGGGCTCTCTGTTCTGGTTCAATAATCTATTTGTCTCTTTTTGTGCTAATACCTTACTGTTTTCATTATTACAGTTTTTTAGTATAGTTTCAGATCAGGTAGTGTAATATCTCCAACTTTCTTCTTCTTTCTCAAGATTGCTTTGGCTATTTGGAGTATTTGGTGGTTCCATAGCAATTTTAGAATTATTTGTTCTAGTTCTGAGAAGAATGGGATTGATAAGAATTGCATTGAATCTGTAAATTGCTTTGGGTAGAATGATCATTTTAATTAATTGTTCCTATCCATGAGCACAGTATATCCTTCCATTTATTTGACTTACCTTCAAATTCTTTCTGCAGCATCTTATACTTTTTGTAGGACAGGTCTTTCACCTCCTTGGTTAAATTTACTCCTAGGTATTTTTTCTTCTTGATGCAATTGTGAATTGTTTGTTGTCTTTATTATTTCTTCTGATTGTTCATTATTAGTGTATAAAAACACAAAAGATTTTGCAATATTAAATTTGTATTTTGCTACTTTACTGAATTCTTTTATTAATTTTACTAATTTTGATGCATTCTTTAGAGTTTTCTGTATATAGTATGACATCTGCAAATAATGATAGTTTCACTTCTTCCTTTTCTATTCGCATTCCTTTTATTTCTTTTTCTTGTCTGATTGTTGTGGTAAAGCTCCTAGTACTATGTTGAATAATAGTGGTGAAAGTGGGTATCCTTTCTTGTTCTTGATTTCAGAGGGAAAGCTTTCTGTTTTTCATCATTTCAGTACAGTGTTAGTTGTGGGCTTGTCAGATATAGCTGTTATCAAGTTGAGGTAAGATTCTTCTATACCCACTTTGTTGAGATGTTTATTTTTTATAATCATAAATGGATGCTGAATTTTATCAAATGCTTTTTCTCCAACTCTTAAAATAATGATATAATTTTTATTATTGGTTTTGTTGATGTGATGCATCACATTGTTTTGAAGATGTTGGACCACCCTTGTATCCTGGTATAAGCCCCACTTGATCATACTGTATAATTCTTTAAATGTATACTGTTGAATTTGATTTACTAGTATTTTATTGACAATTTTGGTCTCTACAATCATAGGGATATGGCCCATAATTCTTTTTCTTTGTAGCATCTTTTTCTAGTTTTGGTATCAAGGTAATTCTGACTCACAGAATGAGTTTGGGAGTATTCCTTCCTCTTCAATTTTTTGGAATAGTATGAGAAGAATAGGCACTAGTTCTTCTTAATGTTCGTTAGAATACACCTGTGATGCCTTCTGGTCCTGGACTCTGTTAGGAATCTTTTTTATTATTGCTTCAAATTACCGCTTATTCTTATCCATTCATCTATTTATGGACTTAGGTTGCTTCCATATCTTGCCTATTGTAAATGCTGCTGCAATGAACATATGGATACATATGACTTTTTGAATCAGTGTTGTGAATTTCTTCAGGTATATTTCCAGAAGTGGAATTGCTGAGTCTTTTCCTGTCTCTTGTTATAGCCTTTGTTTAAAGTCCATTTCTGTCTCGTATAACTATTGCTATCCCAGCATTCTTTTGGATTTCATTTTCACAAAATATGTTTTTCCATCCCTTTCAGTCTGTGTATGTCTTCACATGATCTCACTTAAATGTGAAATCTAATGAACAAAATAACTTGATGAACAAAATAGGACCAGAGGTATGGTTGTGTTCAACAGGATAACAGATTCCAGAGCGTGTGTGTTGGGGTGGGGGAGTAGGAAGAGATTAACCAAAGAATATATATGTGTATATGCATAACCTATGTACAAAGACAATAGTATGGGGAAGACCTGGGAGAGGAGTGTTAGGGGGACAAAAAAGGAGAAAATGAAAGACATCTGCAATAATGTCAACAATAAAAAAGACTAACATGTAAGGATATTCATGTTTGTATTATTTATTCTTATCAAAAATAATTAAATAAAGCAAACTCAATGGCCTCAAATAAGGTACATGCCCCCAAAATTATGGTAAGTCAACATTTGAAAATTATGTGACCACTAATAATCATGGCTTCCAAAATATAGTCATATGAAAAAAAGCTCATGATATGTCAAGTCAAAAAATTTATGCACACAATTTCAGCTATTTTCTGTTTGTACACACACACACACAAGCACCAAACCATATTTATAAAAATGCTAATACATGAACTGGAAAAAATGTTCATAAAAAGTTGATAATAATTATCTTAATTGTATTAAGTGGGGAATCTTATTCTAACTCAACTAATTCATGCAGAGTTCACCCTGTCTGGACATTAATTAACTGTGGACTACTCACAGGTAAGTTACACATTTATATCTGAATAATTAGATACCTGATGCCATAATAGAAAATACATATGGCTTAAGTCCAAACTCATTCTCTTTCCTAAGACTCAGAGATTGTAGTTCTATTTTTCCATAGCTTGGTATTTTAAGTGTTTGTATCTTTATAGAAGATTCATAGCATATCTGCTGCATGGTTTGTGAAAATTCTTCAGTAGCCTCACATCGACAAATACATGCCTATTTGCAGCCAGTGTGTGTGTGTGTGTATACTTCAATCAACTCTGTTATTCAAATAAATTCAGTTACACCTACATTCTCTCATCCACATTAAATTCTAAATTTCTGCTGTACGAAGACACTAGAGGCAACTCTGAAATTCCTATAGACACTTACCCACAATAATTCTTAATAAATAGTCTAATGCTTCAGGATGATGAACACTGGTTTAGTTGATACTTAGTACAGAACTGTGCACCTTACTGATTAATGACTTGCCTGGGGTGGTGTATAAATATATTCCTACAAACTTGTCCATACATGTGCTGCTAACCATGCTGAAAATCATGCTTCCTGACAATTTACACCAAATAAAGTTGATGCTGGCAAAAAACAAGTACTTTACTTTTAGCTGAAAGAATGTATATTCTTGTATAGGAGCCTGTGTTACTTGAGGGCACAACATAATTGTACTGTTTTTCACTATTTTGTGCTGCCATGTTCATAGAAGGAGAACATTGTCACAGCTAGATTATTTTTATATCAACACATATATTGAATCTGTAAAGAAATGGCTTATAGTAGTCCATATGTGTGTGTGTATATATATATTCCTTGCTGGAAAAATAGATTACAGCTATTGCAGCACATTCACCTCCTTGCTTAATTAAGACACATACCCAGTTATTAGTTATCCAAGAAAGGCCCCTAAATTTACATAGAAGAAAGTTATTTTTCAACTTCCTAAAACAAGTATTTTAACTTTTTATGATCATCAAAATTCTCTGTAGAGCTTTTAAAAATAATATTCTGGGGCTAATTTTCAATGATGACATTTTTCATAGATTTGGCTAGAACCAAGGATTGCTATTCAAAAGAAAAAAAACTTTCAATGGTGATTCTGATATGTCTTAAAGGTAAAGAAGTTCTATTTTGTTATATTGATAACTCCTCAATGATTTTAAAAATTGTATCAGAAAATTAATTGCTCATATAACAGAGTTTTCCCATGTAATTTATATCAACTCAACCAATATTTATCAGTGTCTATTATGTATATGCCACCTTTCTCTGATTGGGGAATTCAAAGGTATGCTGAAAACAAAAACTCACTGCACAGTTTACCTTAATAGTTAAACTCCCAGGTAGAATCTACAAGAGATAGAAAAGGTACTATGAGGATTTAAAGGAGGGGAAGTTCTTATCAATCCAATCAAACCATGAACATCTCATATATTTGAGAGAGACATTGAGGAATAGATAGGAATTTGACAAGCTAAAGTTGCATGGCAGGCCAGGGCCAGACACTGCAGGAGGTGGGAATGGATAACTATGCAGAAAATTGGCTGGGGCTTAAGTAGAAAAAATAAAGAGGGAGAGTTCTTTTGGGAAATTAATTCCATAGACAAGAACTCGGTCCAAGAAAATGAAAAAAATTCACTTACTACCATAGAACTTAATAAAAATTCATTTTCAAAGAAAGAGCTCAGAAAAAGTAACAATGGAATGAATTTAAAAAACAGATTGCAGAGTTAAGAAAAATAGAGTAAGGAGCAAAACAAAATTAAAAACATACATTAGGCATTATAATAAACAGAACACCGTGCCTCAGATTTAATTATTAAAATAAATGTTTGGCATTTAAGGGTTAGTGCAGAGTGAAAATATAAAAAATTAAATTTAGATAGATGACACCATATTTCCTTCAATCAAAGGTGCCATTGATTGTCATATATGTCATTTCTGATGTACCATTCAGAAAGAAAAAAGCAGTGCCAATTACACTATGCTGTCTTATTTCTTAGCATTTTTATATTTACCAAAGAAACTCATTTAATGTTAGATATAATTTGTTTTATATCAATATGTTGTTCTAATGCATACAAGAAAGATAAATTATCAAGATATTTAACAAGATACATTAGTGAAGGTATTCCTGGTTCTTTGTGTTATGTTCGATTGCTCTAAATTACTTTTTAACTCAGAGCTGTTGATGTCTGTGCTTTTTCTACTTAATATTTCAGTAACACAACATAACACAGCATCATCTAATTGTGAGTGCTATTGCTTGGTAAGAAAATATGGCATTTTTGTCATTCCTCTATTGGGAAATATTTGTTTCATATATAATCTAACATATAGATAGCAGATGTATCTGAATAAAACATTCAAAGAATGGATTTTAGTTTGTTTTCAAGGGGAAAAAAAGCAACTGGGTCATTCAGAGTTCTGCTCTAGCTGACTCGGAGTAACAGGGATGCTATAATCTCCGCCCCACTGAAACAAAAACAATGACCAACTGTGTGATACAAACCACAGAGATCCCTAAGAGACTGAGAACTTAAGAGATGGGCCTTATGATTGCCCCATTTTTCTTCCTGGGGATAACTAGTCCTCGGTGTAGAGAAGGGGACCCCAGGCCAAGCCCAGTGGTTTCCCTGATCTGAGGAGATTGGCGCGAATATCTGAGGAGGCCAAGTGCCCAGGATCTACAGGGCACAATGTCAGAGAGGAGAGAGTGGCCCAGAGAGAGCTCTGGAGGTCTGCAGGGGCCTCCCTCCAGTCTCCAGTTGGGTGGATCAGCTCCTGCATGTGAGAAAGCTTCCAGAAAATAAATTGTTTCTGTTCCCAAGAGCCACATGGGAAAACCTGAGAATTCAAGGGCTATCGGCTAGACTGCTCAGATGCCTCAATCATAAGAACAAGAGGTTCTAGACTAAATGGTGCTATGGGCCAGCTGAACAGAGTTTAGAACCAAGAACTAAAAGTTTCCCAATTTGTTGAATAGTTCCATCTAACTCCTTTGATGACATGTTCAGCCAAATTTTTGTTCATTTTTTTTCAGCTGGAATGATTTGTTTTATAATATTGAGTTTGTTCAAATTTATTACAGATGCACCCGATTTTCCCAACCTTTGTGTCCTCCCCAATTGGCTCCCTTCACACCCTGGTCTTCACTGCACTATTGTCTGTGTGCATGGGTTATGAATACTAGTATATGCATACAAATTCTTTGGTTAATTTCTACCCACACTTCCTTCTTTCTCTCTAAGATTTGTCAGTCTTTTCCATGTGTCCATGTCTCTGGATCTATTTTGTTTCTCAGTTTATTTTGTTCATTAGTTCCACATATAAGTGAGATCATGTGATATTTGTCTTTGACTGGCTTACTTCGCTTGACATGCCATCTCAAAGGACAAGAATTTTTCTTTTTTTATAATTGCATAGTATTCAATTGTGTAAAAGTACCACTGTTTTTTATCCATTCACCTATTGATGGGCACTTGGGCTGTTTCCAGATCTTACTATTGTACATAACATATTATGAACATAGGTGCATATATTCTTTCTGATGGGTATTTCAGGTTTCTTAGGATATATTCCCAGAGGTGGGATCAAATGGCAATTCCATTTTTAATATTTTGAGGAAACTTCATACTGTTTTCCACAGTGGATGCATGATTTGCATTCCCACCAGCAATGCATTAAGGTTGACCTCCCCCCACATCCTCGCCAGCACTTGTTGGCATGCAGATGCTCACAATATTTTCTTACAATCCTTTGTATTTGTGTGGTGTCAGTTGTTACTTCACCTCTTTCATTTCTGATTTTATTTATTTGCTTCCTCTTTGTTTCTTCATGAGTCTTGCTAAAGGTTTATCAATCTTGCTTATCTTTTCAAAGAATCAGCTCTTAGTTTCATTGATCTTTTGTTCTGTTTTATTTTTTTAGTCCTGATGTCATTTATTTCTGCTCTCATCTTCCTTATTTCCTTCTGTTTCCTCTGGGCTTTTCTTGTTGTTTTCTTCTAAGTTTTTTTTAGTTATAGGGTTAAATAGTTTATTTGTGCTTTTTCTTGCTTCTTGAGATAGGCTGGTAAAGCTATGAACTTCCCACTCAGGACTATTTTCACTGTGTGCCATGGATTTGGGGTTTTTGTGTATTTATTTTCATTTCTCTGAAGGAAGTTTTTTTTAAATTTCTTCCTTGATATTACTGGTAACCAATTCTTTGTTTAAAAACATGTTATTTAGCCTCCATGTACTTGATTGTTTTTGAGTTCTTTATTGTAGTAGATTTCTAGCTTCATGTTGTTATGATATGAGAAGATGCTTGATATGGTTTCAATCTTCTTGAACTTGTAGAAACTTAGTTTGTGTCCTAACATGTGGTCTACCTTTGAGAATGTTCCATGAGCATTTGTAAAGAATGCATATTCTGCAGCTCTGGGATGAAATGTTCTATAAATATCAATTAAACCTATCTGATCTAGTGTGTCATTTAAGTTCACTGTTTCTTTGTTTATTTTTGTCTGGAAGGTCTATCCAGTAATGTCAATGGGGTATTAAAGTCCCTTAGTATGACTGTATAGCTGTCTATCTCTTTGCTACAGTCTTCCAGGAGCTTTTTAACATGTTTAGGTACTCCTGTATTTGGTGCATATATGTTTACCAGGGTTATATTCTCTTGTTGGAAGGATCTCTTTAGTATTATGTAGTGACCTTCTTTGCCTCTTGTTATGGCCTTTGTTTTGAGGTCTATATTTTTTAGATATAAATATTGCTGCCTCTGTTTCCATTTGCTTGAAACATTTGTCTCCATCCCTTCACTTTCTTCTTATGTGGATCTTTTGTTTTGAGGTGGGTCTCTTATAGACAGCATATATAGGGGTCATTTTCTTATCCAGGTCATATAACTCTTTTAATTTAATTTAATTTAATTTAGTTAATGATTGAAGACAGTTGGCAGACTTTCTTAAGTAAAAGCCCAGAAGATACAGCTTCTATGATAATTTCTTTAAAAGAAAAAGTAAATAACTGCAAATCATTACAAATGTGAAAACTGCTATAGATTGGTCCAGGATGCTATTTCAAACCTCAAAAGGAATGATGAACAAGAGATCTAAGAGCTAAGCTCCTGAAAATGGCAGCGTTTCATGAGTTGATGGACAACCCTGAAGTCACCTGGAGAGCAAGAACATTTTGAAAGAATTGGAACCACAGTTCAGCAGTGGTCTTCAAAGATTTTAAACAGTGGAGGCTTTTCTTCACATTATTACCTGGGATTCCAGCATATAATATAAAGTGAGACTTGATGAGTAAAAGTTTAATTTATAATTTTACATTTTAAGGGCGATTAATAAGAACAACGGGGCAGTTTAGGGACCACTGAATTTTGGTACTTAAACACATCTGAGTGTGTGTTTTTTAATTACAATTTTATTAAAAGTTTTTAAATGTGTTTTTTTTAAAGTCATTCAAGCATTTGCAGACCCTGAATCCTGAATCCAGCTTTAAAATTACTGCATTAAGTTGGGAGGAGTAGGGCTTAAACTGGAATCAACAGGCATTCAGGGAATTCAATGGTGTTGCTTGATTTAAGCCTGGATCTTTCCAATTCTGAAACTTTGCGCTCTTTCCATTGCATCACTGCTCCCAGGCTTTGCAAATTTGCCCCGAGGAGGTACAGACAGGCTTTTGCACAGTCCTGAGCTCTAATTAACAGACCAGAAAATGCACTGGCGGAAGTGGGGAGCAGAGGACCTCAATAACTCTGCACTCTGCAAGCTGTTCGCTCTCCTACGAGGCATGCCAGATCCTGATGGATCCTGCAGTCCTTCAAGAAATGCATCCAGTGAGGGCACAACTAATTGGGCTTGGGCAACTTAACAATGATGAAAAAGGGGAAGGTATTTGACTTCATCCAATGCTTTTAGGAACCGCAGTATCAAGTGCATTTGTGAGGTTCCTTCACTTCAATAGGAGCAGAAAGTTCTAAATGGAGTCATTGTGCACAAGCTTGGAGGCAATCTGAGCCACTGCCAAACCACAGGAGGATAATAGACATCTCTGCACAGCAACCAGAGCTGTGTAAAGCTCACACATGCAGACGCTGTGGGCTTCAGCCTGTCTGAAAAGGCAGGGAGGTTGCGTAGTGTATTAAATTCACTGACTTTTATAGCTAACATCAGGCCTCAAGGACAGCTGTGGTCAGGTTCAGTGAAAGACTTCAGTGAAAAACGGTCAAGTCAAAATATTTGAGCCTCTCCGTTTGCACTGAAGCAATTTGTTCATCAGTTGATCTTCATTAGGGCTTAATATTTTCTAGTTTCATTTTACTTGAGGTCAGAGTGAACTTCTCAAACAGAGTTACGCACCATTCCTTGCACTCAAGAGTCTTCTTATTTATGCAGTGCTGACTTTTTTTGTTTGAGAAATATATAGTTTTATGGATAAAAATTATAAATGTTTCTCTTAACATCACTTGAGTTGTATTCACCTTGACACCGCTTGGCACATAGTGACTAAAAAAAAATAGTGTATAAGGAGTGTAGAATGACCGGCATCTGAGCCAGCCTCCCTGACCTCCTAAGCTTTTGAATAAAAGGGTGTTTAACATAAATAACAACTCTTCCTGATTCACAAAACCGGAGAACTTTGTATTCAATGCAGAACTTTGTATTCAAAACGGCTAAATTGGTTTGGTAGTCTGTTTCTAATCTGTCAGAAAACAACCTAGATTTAATGTGACTCTGAAGGATGTAAGGAAACCAGGGCTTGCCCTCTGCTCCTCCATTTGAAGCTTGTTGAATTGTTCTAAGCATTTCGAATGAATCAAGATGGTTAACATCTGCCTTTCTTTATTAGAAAAATTCTGTCTTTATTTTTCTGAGTAAGATGGTGAATCCCATTAGTTCATGGATTTGTGTTTCCTGAGCAACTTGAGCACTGGGCCAGAAATAGAAGGTGCAACCTAAATCTCTCTAGAATTCATCCGTGGACATGGGGGGGAAAAGCAAATAATTAGCTAACACAGACAGCCTTTTGCCTTGTCTTATGTAGTAGCAGATTCAGCTAAAGTGAAGAACCTTCGAATATTGTCTTGATATTCCTGGTTGATATCACAGTGGAATGGCACAGAAGTACTTAGGGGTCCTGGGAGAGAAACACACCTCAATCAACACTTCCCTAATTATCAAAACACAGAAGAGGCCCGTCAGACAGCTGCTTTGCCTTTCAATCTTCTTGGTGTGGACGGCCAGTGATACCAGGGAAATAAAGTAGAGCCAGATGAGAAAATCCTTAAGGGGCTGTAGGCCTTAGAAAATAGACCTTTAATGAGAGGTTGGGCCTCCTACACCACACACATACTCCATCTCCCTTCTCCTTCATCTCTCACGAATGCACAGTACATAGCTTTATTATGGCTTTTTAGAGGGACCACATTGCTGTAGTTTATAGCTCATTTAATGGGTAAGACATAAAAGGATAGCTCTGTGAATTCTGAAAATTATTTCTCACTAAAAACTGGAAAAATAAAAAAATTAAAACTGGAAAAATTAAAAGCCTACATTGAGAGTGAGGCCATTTTCACTAAAAGCATTATGTTCTCTCACTTTTAACTTATTCTCCGACTCAAAGGACGCTTATTTGATTTGAATAAAAAAATCATTATAATGCGTCTAGGTCAAAAGTAAGAAAACAATGAGTGAAAAATAGTGTCCACAATGTGCTTTTGCTTACGTAAAATTGCTGCCCTCGGGTAACCCTTTGGTGAAGATATAATCAACCCATGTAACCCTTAGAAAATTAAGGTTTGATATTTGCACTTGCTAAGATATAGAGTCTTTCTGTTTCTCAGTCCTGTGCTCATTTCAGAGCATTAAACCACGGCACCTAAAACAAAACAAAACAAAACAAAACAAAACAAAAACCTAAAACTCTCCTGAAAACTGTTACCGTCTTATGTTTCATAAGCCTCGGTTGAAAAAAAGATATTCTGGTTTCAGTGTGTGTCAGGCTAGGTACCTAGATCAAACCACTGAAAGCAAACCAAAGAGCTGGATGAAATAGTTGCTGAATCATGTTAAAACAATCACGCAATAAGATACATCATATTAACATAGGGAAACACCAATGACAAAGCAGGGACACTAAAGGAAGCAAGAGATAACTTGCCTTCAAAAGTATGTTAGACTGGCAGCAGACTTCTTAAAGGCCATGATGGAAACTAGGAACAGTGAAGTGATAGGCAAGCAAGCAAACAAAACTAGAAACTATCATCTAGGAGCCTGAGAAAAACATATTTCAAAAATGATATTGTGGAACTGGAGAGCATTATGCTAAGTGAAATAAGCCAGTCAATGAAAGAAAAATACCACATGATCTCACGTATTTATGGATAATAAAGACCATGGTAAATTGATGAACATAAACAGATACAGAGGCAGAACAGCATTGAACAGACTGTCAAACTATAGCTGGAAGGCTCAGGAGGGTTGGGGTAGGGAGTTAAGAGATCAACTGAAGAACTTGTATGCATGCATATGAGCATAATCAATGGACACAAGACACTGGGGGGTAGGGGGGAGCGGGCAAGATCAAGGGGAAAAAATGGAGACCTATTTAACACTCTTTGTAATACTTTAAGCAATAAAACAAAATTTAAAAAAAAGAATTGATAGGTTTTGCTGCCCCCAGGACTCACTAAAAAAAATTCTAAAGTATGATTTGGACCAAAGGAAAGCAATTTCCAGGTGAAAGTTTGGAATGCCAGAAAAAAACAGCAAAGAAAGTAATACGTATTTGGGTAACAGTTAATGACAGTGACTGAAGATACTCATAAAATTGTCCTGAAATAAATAGATCCAGAGGCATAGGCTATGCATACATGCTCTTTAGCTAATCCCTTTCTCCTCTTTTATCCAGTCCCCAGTACTCCCTACACCCTGACATTTTAAATCTGTTCCGTATATCCATGCCTGTGGTTCTCTTTTGTTCCTCAGTTTATTTTGTTCATTAAATTCCACATATTAGTAAGATCATATGATATTTGTCTTTCCCTGATTGGCTTATATAGGTTAGCATAATAATCTCCAGGTCCATGCTGTTGCCAAGGGGGAAGATTTCCTTCTTTTTCACAGTTGCATAGTATTCCATGTGTACATGTACCACAGCTCCCCCCCATCTATTAATGGGGACTGGTGTTGTTTCCAGATCTTTGCTATTGTAAATAAAGCTGCTATGAACATAGAGGTGCATATATTCTTTCTGATTAGTGTTTCAGATTCTTGGGCTATGTTCCCAGAACTGGGTAAGCTGGGTCAAAAGGCAGTTCCATTTTTTATTTTTTAAGGAAAATCCATACTGTTTTCCACAGTGGCTGCATCAATCTGCATTCCCACCAGCAGGGCAATAGGGTTCTCTTTCTTCCAACATCCTCTCTAGCACTTGTTGTTTGTTGATTTATTAACAGTAGTTATTCTGACAGGCGTGAGGTAATACCTTATTGTAGTTTTAATTTGAATCTCCCTGATGAATAGTGACCTTGAGCAATTTCTCATATGCCTATTGGCCATCTGTATGTCCTCTTTAGAGAAGTGTCTAAATGACCTTTGTCCATTTTCAATTGGATTGTTTTCCTGAGTTTTGTAAGTTCCTTATATATTTTGGAAATTAACCCCTTATCTGGTGTATTGGTGAATACAGGTTCCCTTTTCATTTTGTTGATAGTTTGTTTTTGTTTGTTTGTTTGTTTGTTTTTTGCTGTGCAGAAGGATTTTATTTTTATGTAGTCCCATTTGTTTATTTTTTTCTTAGTTTCTCTTGCCCTAGGAGATGTATCCACAAACATATTGCTAAAAGTGATTTCTGAGATTTTACTGCCTATGTTTTCTTCTAGGATTTTTTGGTTTCATGACTTACACTTAAGTCTTATCCATTTTGAGTTTATTCTTATTTATGGTGAAAGTTGGTGGTCTAGTTTCATTTTTCACATGTACCTGTTCAATTTTCCCAACACCATTTATTGAAGAGATTATCTTTACTCCATTGTCAAATATGATCTTACCTCCTTTGTCAAATATTAATTGACCATAATGGTGTGGGTCAATTTCTAGGCTCTCTCTTCTGTTCCATTGATCTATATGCCTGTTCTTGTGTCAATAACAGGCTGTTTTGATTACCAAGGCTTTATAGTTTAGTTTAATATCTGGTATTGTGATTCCTCCAACTTTGTTCCTTTTTTTCCAGGTTGCTGAGGCTATTTGGGGCGTTTTAAGTTCCATGTAACTTTTTGACATATTAGTTCTAGATCTATAAAATATGCCATTGTTATTTTAATAGGAATTTTTGAGTCTATAGATTCCTTTATGTAGTAAGGACATTTTAATGATGTTAATTCTTCCAATCATGAAAAAATATATAGTTTTATTTGTTTGTATCTTTCTTTCTTCAATGCTCTAATGCTCTATAATTTTTTTTAGTACAGGTCTTTTACCTCTTTGGTTAAGCTTATTCCTAGGTACTTTATTTTTCTTGTTGTAATAGTGAATATGATTATTTTCTTTGTTTCTCTTTCTGAGAGTTTCTTATTGGTGTATAAAAATTCCACTGATTTCCTGATATTAATTTTCTATCTTGCTACTTTGCCAAATTCATTTATTAGATCTGGTTGTTTTCTGTTGGAGTCTTTAGGGTTTTCTATGTGCAATATTATGTCATCTTCAAATAATAACAGCTTACTTCCTCTTTTCCAATTTTAATGACTTTTATTTCTTCTTGTCTGATCACTGTGGCTATGACTTACAGTACCATCTTATCTAATAAAAGCGTAATATTGAAATTGACTATTTCTTTGGGATGCCTAAGCCATGCCCACCAGCCAATCAGAGCGGCTGTATGCAAATTAACCCAGCCAAGATGGAGGCCGGCACTCACGGAGCTGAGTAAACAGGCAGCTTCAGTTGCAGTAGGAGTAAAACTGTTTGCCGGCCGCTGGGTTTCTCCTGGCTCCAGGCAACAACATATTTGCAACATTGTCTCAATTATAGAAGCCTCAGAGTTGAAGCAGATAGGAGGCTTTGTTACCTGCCTAGACTCAGCTTAAAGGAACAGAGTATCAATTATAGAAGATAAATAAACCCTAGGAACCTGCTTCCAGCCAGCCTTGATGGGACATTGGGTTAATGGGAGCTGTGGGCAGCCTGAAAATGCCCCACAGCCTGTCACCCAGGCTGGCCACACCCCCAATGGGGTGAGGGATCCCACTGGGGGGCTTGGCCAGCCTGCAGACAGCCATCAGCCCCTCTCCCAGGCTGGCCAGATACCCCAGTAGGGACCCCAAACCTGAAGGGACTGTGGGCAGCCTGAAAGCCTGAAAACGGCCCTCAGGCCCACACCCAGGCTGGCCACCAAAACCTGAAGGGACTGTGGGCAGCCTGAAAGTCTGAAAATGGCCCTCAGGCCTGCAACCAGGCTAGCCAAACCCCAATGGGGTGGGGGACCCCATTGGGGGCTTGGCCAGCCTGCAAACAGCCATCAGCCTCTCACCCAGGCTGGCCAGGTACCCCAGTAGGGACCCAAATCCGGAAGGGACTGTGGGCAGCCTGAAAACGCCCTCAGCTCCTCACCCAGGCTGGCCAGGTACCACAGTAGAGATACCTGCCCAAAACCTGAAGGGACTGTGGGCAGCCTGAAAGCCTGAAAATGGCCCTCAGACCGACACTCAGGCTGGCCATACCCCAATGGGCTGAGGGACCCCATTGAGGGGCATAGCCAGCCTGCAAACAGCCATCAGTCCCTCACCCAGGCTGGCCAGGTACCCCAGTAGAGACCCAAAATCTGAAGGGACTGTGGGCAGCCTCAAAGCCTGCAAACAGCCCTCAGCCCCTCACCCAGGCTGGCCACACCCCCCATGGGGTCAGGGTACTCACTGGGGGGCTTGACCAGCCTGCAAACAGCCATCAGCCCCTCACCCAGGCTGGCCAGGCACGCCAGCAGGTGGACATCCCCAGAGGGGTCCCAGACTGCGAGAGGGCACAGGCCAAGCTGAGGTACCTCCCAAGTGCACAAATTTTTGTGCATCAGGCCCCTAGTGTTTAAAAGAGTGTTAAAAGTGACATCCCTGTCTTTTTCCTAATCTTAAAGGAAATGATTTTCATTTTTGCCCATTGAGTATGTTGCTGGCCTTAGTTTTTTGTATATGACTTTTATTATGTTGAGAGGTGACCCTCTAGTCCACTTCAACATAAAAAAAGACATATACAAAAAACATAAAAAGAATTTGGAAATCTTTCCTTCCTATTGAAAGTTTCGAAATGGTTTCAGGAGATGTTTGTATTGAATGTTTGTTAAAATTTACCAATGAAGCTATCTGGTCCAGGACTTTTGTTTGTTGGAAGGTTTTGTTTTTTGTTTTTTGTTTTTTGTGTTTTGTTTTTTAACTAATTTATTTTATTACTGCTTCAATTTCATTAGTTGTTATCACTCTATCTAGGTTTTCTGATTCTTCCTAATTCAATTTTGGAAGATTTTATGTTTCTAGAAATTTGTCCAATCTCCCAGGTTGTCCAATTTGTTGGCATATAATTGTACATAGATTTTCTTATCATCCTTTGCATTTCTGTGATATTAGTTGTTACTTTGCCTCTTTCATTCTCATTTTATTTATATGGGTCCACTCTCTTTGTTTTTTGGTGAGTCTGTCTAAAGGTTTATCAATCTTATTTTTTTATCTTTATTATTCAGATTATTACAGTTATTCCTCTTTCCCTTCCCCCCATAGCTCCCCTCCTCCCAGTTCCTACTCCACCCTCTGCCCTTATCCCCCTCCCCTGTCCTCATCCATAGGTGTACGATTTTTGTCCAGTCTCTTTCCACACTCCCAACAACCCTTTCCCCCTGAGAATTGTCAGTCCCCTACCTTTCTATGCCTCTGATTCTATTCTATTCACCAGTTTATTCTGTTCATCAGATTTTTTATTCACTTGATTTTTAGATTCACTTGTTGATAGATATGTATTTGTTGTTCATAATTTTTATCTTTACTTTTTCTTCCTCCTCTTCTTAAAGGATCTTATTTATCTTTTCAAAGAACCAACTCTTGGTTTCATCTTTTTTAAAATTGTTTTTTTAGATTATGTCATTTGCTTCCACTCTGATCTTTATTATTTCCTTCCATTTGCATTCTCTGGTTTTTATTTTGTTGTTCTCTTTCTATTTCTTTTAGGTGTATAGTTAGACTGTTTATTTGAGATTTTTCTTGCTTCTTGAGATAGCCCTATGATGCTATGAACTTCTTTCTCAGAACTAGGTTTCTGTGTCCCACAGATTTGGGGGGTTGTGTGCTCATTTTTATTTATTTCCAGGTAACTTTTGATTTCATCCTTGATCTCATTAGTAATACATTCATTGTTTAATAACATGCTATTAAGCCTCCAGGTGTTGATTTTTAGTTTCATGCGTTGTTATCTGAGAAGATGCTTGGTATGATATCAATCTTTTTTTAATTCTTTAAGCCTTGTTTTGTGTCCTAACATGTGGTGTATCTTGAGAACGTTCCATGTGCTCTTGAAAAGAATGTATATTCAGCTCTTTTGGCATGAAATGTTCTGTAAATAACAGTTAAATCTTTCAATTTAGTGTGTCCTCTAAGATCGCTGTGTCCTCTCTGTTTTTTGTTTTGTTTTTTGTCTGGCAGATCTATCCAGGGGTGATAGTGGGGTGTTAAAATCCCCTACTATGACTGTTTTACTGCCAATGTCTCCCTTATAATACACCAGGATTTATTTTTTAAATATACTTAAGTGCTCCTATATTGGATGCATATATTTTTATAAGGGTTGTGTCCTCTTGTTGGATCGACCTTCTAGTATTATATAGTAACCTTCTTTGTCTCTTTTATAACCTTTGTTTTGAGGAGGGTGACTGAGTGCAGGTATCATGGCAGCTGTTTTTCCACATCTGTCCCCAGTCTCTCCCATCCCAGACTTTCCTCAGGGACTCTAATCTGCACCACCCTCCGTCTGCTGAAGCCCTGGCTCTGGATGAGAATTTTGTGTTCTTGATTTCTTTTGTTTGTTTTTTATTTCAAAACAAGTAGCTTTGTCACTGGCAGGCTCCATCTCTCCTGGCAGATAAACGTCCCCCCACCTTTCACGGCTGGATCCTACGTAAGCTGTTGTTCCTGGCTCTGGTGCTCCAGCCTGGAGTCCAGCCCTTCTCCTCTCAGGGCTAACCCCTGCAGCTGATATCTTCCTTCGCACCTTCAGCCTGCTGCTGTGGGCGTGGAACCAGCCCCTCTTGCAATCCTGCCTTTCCTACCAGGCTCAAGGTGGTTTCTGCCCTTCCTTGTTTAAAAGTCTCCTCTCCAACCGGCAATTCTTCAGCTGGAAATTCAGAGTGAATGTTCCCCAAAGAAAGACCTATTACTCTTTTCAGACCCCTTGAAGTTGTCAATGCTAACGACCCAAATATTTTAGACATTAAATATCTCCAGAAAGGCTGGAATGAAAGTCATTTCTCAAACACTTCAGTCTTTCTACTGCTGCTTCTAAGTCCAGACCAAACACAGGGAAAACAGATATGGACACTGTCAAGTCAGTTCAACTGAAGTGTTTACAAGACAAAATTCCAAAGAACAAAAATTAATAAACGCTCACTCAGATAGATCCCCCCAGGGAATCTGCTCCTGACAAAGTCATACAGCAGGAACATCGTCTCAAGCGCATGGCTCTTTCCAGCGTTCACCCACCTCACAAACAAGCAAACCTTTTGGCTCGTTTGCCCTATCTTTGCCCTTTTGACCTGTAAGCACTATGCATAATCCAGATTTCTCTGTGTGATGACAAGGAGACTAATATAATAACTCAGTGAAATGTGAAAAATGAGGGATTATTTTATGTTTCCAGAGGCTATCAACATTTTACAAAGTCAATGGTAAGGGCAAAGTTCAGCCGTGGTTGTAGACTATTGGAGATTTTAGATGGGCCTTTATATTACATCGGGCAGGCATTACCCTAATTTGCTTGTAGTAAGCAGACTCCAGACACTGTGGCCCGGTAGGCTTTGTCTCCTCGAAGCAAGGGAACTTCTGATAGCAGAAAGAAGGCTTTAGCTTTATGCCTGTGGCTGCCAAACCAGAAACTATAATTAAAAGATAAAAGTAAATGTACAGGACAGAAATTTTTTTTCTGAGCTGCTACCACTGGAAAAAAAAAAGAGCAAGACGTCAACCCAGGAAAGGACATGATAAAAAACACCCAAGCACAGCCTAATCTTCCCAGCTGAGCAGTGCCTGGAAATGCCTAACCCTATAGTTGTGTCTGAGGGAGAAGATTTATTGGTCTTGTTGGAAACAGGCTTGGGAATAGCTGCTGAAGTGAGACCTGGGCCTGCACCCAGCTGTATCTGAAGCTGTTTCCCTAAATATATTGCCTTTACTGCATTCTTCTCTGGGGGTGTTGTTCATCTTTCCATATAGGGAATCAAACCTTTTGATTAGCCTCAAAGAGTCCTGGTTTATACCTATTATCTTGGAATCCCTTTGATTTTGCATTTGTCCTGATTTTTTCCATCTTCTAACAAGGTGGTGGTGGTGGTAGTAGTAATAGTAGTAGTAGTAATTGCAGTAAGCACCATTTTCACTTCATTGCCTATTTAGAGCAGAGACTGCCAGTGATAACCTACTCTCTCGCCTTGTAAGAAATGTTATAAGAACATCTTTAAAAAATAATAAGAAAAAAAAACCATGAATAATGAAATAGCAAGAACTACATACTTATCACTAATTATTTTAAATATTAATGTGTTAAATGCTCCAGTCCAAAGACAAAAGTGGTTGAATGGATAAGAAAATTATACATATACTGCCTATAAGAACCCCATTTCAAATTGAAAGACACACTCACAGATTGAATGTAAAGAGATGGAAAAATTTTTATGTAAACAAAAACCAAAAAAAATCCAAGATACTGATACTTATATCAGACAAAATAGACTTTAAATCAAAGGCTATAAGAAGAGACAAAGAAGGACATTTCATAATGATGAAAAGACTAATCCAGCAAGAGGATATAACCAGTGACAATATTTATGCATTCAACATAAGAGAACTTAAATATAGATTGTCTGAAAAAATGTATACATACTTTGAATAATTATATATTCTAATGGGTTAAATCTGAAATGAAAGAAATATCAATTGAGCTATCAGCTCTTAAAATGTGTATACATTTTTAGGGACACCCTGTATATAAAACAAATGTTGAAAGGCATAAAGGAGGAGATTGACAGTCATGTAGTAATAGTACGGTAGTTTAAAATCTAATTGACATCAATGGATATTTCATCCAGATAGATAATCAGCAAGGGAAGAGCCACCTTAAATAACACAAATAAGGTGGGATTAATTGATATTTTTAGAACATTTTACCCAAAAGCAGAAGAATATGCATACATTCTTTTTAAGAGCACATAAAACATTTTTCAGGATAGGTCACATGGGAGGGCACAAAACAAGTCTCAGTACATTTAAGAAGAGTGTAATCATATCACGTATAATTGATCACAATAGTATGAAACTCAAAATCAATTATAAGAAAAAGATAAAAAACACTCATACACATGGAGGCTAAATAATATGCTACTGAACAACAAGATCAAGAAAAAAATCATACCTTGAGACAAATGAAAATGAAAACACAACAACTCAAAATGTAAGGGATACAGCCCAAGCATTTCTAAGAGTGAAATTCAGAGCAATACAGGCCTATGTCAAGGAAAAAGGAAAATCTCAAATAAACAATCTAATCTTACTCCTAAAGGAACTAGAAAAAGAACAAAGAAAGCCCAAAGTGAAGAGAAGAAAGAGAGTAATAAAGATCACAGCAAAAATAAATAAAATAGAATATTAAAAAATAATATAAAAGATCAATAAAACCAATGGCTGGATCTTTAGAAAGATCAACAAGATTGGTAAATCATTAACCAGATTTATCAACAAGAAAAAAGAGAGGTTCAGAAATGGAAAAGAAGTGACAACGGACACCACAGAAATACAAAAGATTTTAAGAAAATACTGCATACCAGAAATAATCCAGATCTATCTTGTCAATTAATCAATCACAAATGAGACAAGACTATACAATAAGGTAAAGGCAGTCTTTTCAACAAATGGGTTGGGAAAACTTGGCAGATGCATGCAAAAGAATAAAACTGGACTACTTTTTTATACCATATACAGAATAAACTCAAAATAAATTAAAAAGAAATGTAAGACTCAAAACAATAAAAATCTAGCAGAAAACATAAACAGTAAACTCTGACATTGCTCTTACTAGTATATTTTTGGCTATGACTCCTAGGACAAAGGAAACAAATGAAAAAATAAAAATGTGGAACTACACCCATTAAAGAATTTTTGCACAGCAAAGGAAACCATCACAAAATAAAAACACAATCTACTGAATGAGAGAACATATTTGCTTATGATGCATTCAACCAGCGGTTAATATTCGAACGATATAAGGAACTCATATAAATTATTACACAAAAAATTTGTTCAAAAAATGAGCAGAAGGCTTGAATAGACATTTCTCCAAAAGAGACATACAGATGGCCAATGAAAAAATGCTCAACATCACTAACTGTCAGGGAAATGCAAATTAAAACCACAATCGCGATATCACCTCACACCTATCAGACAGACTGTCACCAATAAATCAACAACAACAAGTGTTGGCAAGGATGTGGAGAAAAGAGAACCCTCATGCACTGTGGGATTGTAAATTGGTGTAGCCACTTTGGAAAATAGCATGGAGTTTCCTCAAAAAAATTAAAAATAGAACTACCATATGATCCAGCAACCCCACTTTTTAGTATTTAGTCAAAGAAATTTGAAACACTAATTTGAAGAGACACATACACCTCTGTGTTCATTGCAGCATTACTTATAACCTTCAGAATAGAGAAGAAATTTGAGTATCCATCGTTAGATAAATGGATAAAAAAGAAATAGTACAGATATAAAATGGAATAGTACAGATATAAAATGGAATATTACTAAGCCATAAAACAAATAAAATCTTGCCATATGCGATAACCTAGAGAGTATTATACTAAGTGAACTAAGTCAGACAGACAAATACTAAATGATTTCACTTATATGTGGAATAAAAATAAACAAACAAAATAAAAACAAACTCATAGATACAAAACATTCTGATGGTTGCCAGATGGGAGGAATATTGGGGGGATGGTAAAAAAGGAAAAAGGCTTAAGATGTACAGCTTGGCAGTTATAAAAACAAGTACAGCATAGGGAATATACTAAATAATATTTATTATTATTTATATTATTTATATGTATGGTGCCTAATGGATACTAGACTTATCATGCTAATCACGTCATAAGTTATATAAATATCTAATCACTAAGTTTTACATCTAAAATTAATATAATACAGTAAGCAAAAATTAAAGCAAAAAATAAAATAAGATTTAAAAAAATCTACTTTCTTGTAAATGGCCACACAGTAAATATTGCAGAATTTTTCATGTCAAGAACTAAACTTGAGGTCTATGTAGGTACTTTTATATAATTGGCATGAATCATTAAAATATTTTCTTTTGATTTTTAATAAATAATTTACAAATGTTAAAACAACTCTTACAAGGTAGCCAGTACTAAATTAGATGGTAGAACAACTTTGGCCCCTGATCTAGAATGAAAATTAGTGTGACTATAAAAAGATAAAGTTTATATAAGTAAAAAACAAGATGCTGACATTAGACGTGAAGAATCAGCCTCACAAACATAGGATGAGGGAGACAAGGCTTCAGAGTAGAATGAGATTATTGCATGGACCACATGTGAGGAATGGCTGAAGGCTCTGGGGACAGTGCCAGGAGGGACAGAGGACATTTGGTGAGCTGCTGTCTAGAAGAGGACAGCTCTTCAGTGTGAGGCACAGGGAGTCATCAGGAGTGTTCTTCCCGGGCTCCAAATCTGTCTGGTAAGAAAGAAGACAACCCAGAAGACCTGAGCTCCCAGGGATGGCTGCCCTCCGTGGCCCTTTATTCCTTTCCAGTCTTGAGAGTCTGTTTCTCTTCTCTTACAATCAGACTCCTTAAAAGACATGAGAAGTATCTATTTCGTGAATCTATGTCTCACCATGAATGTTCTATGAATATTTACTAGTGAGTGAATCTCCCAGAAGTTTCGAATTGTGTTGATGTAAGAGACACGGGAGAATAATCTTAAGGAGTGAGAGGTGGGCTGCCTGAGGGAGGGGCTTTGTGGTGTGAAATGCTCCGAGGTTACTGGACTCAATGTAAAATTTAGCTCCTGGTCTTCTTAACCTCGTCCTGAGGAACAGAGAGCAACCCTCAGGCTTTTATTTCCCTCCTCAGACAACTTTAGATTCCTGCTTTCAACAACAGGATCAGCGTTACTCCAGCTCTCAAACTGAGCAAATCCCGGATGCCCTCCAACCTCACCCATGGTAAGCAGGGCAGGAACCTTCACCAGGAAAGGCTGTTTTTCACCTTGGCTCATAAACAGTCAGCACAGAGCCCTCTGAAAACCATTCAGTAATGGTCATGTAGGACTTACAAACCGACTTAGAAAAGTTTCCAGTGGTTTTAGAGCGTCTGGAGATTGGGATCAGGAGCAGACACCGCCTATCTGTCGTGGAAGCTAATTTCTAGAGCTCACGCTCAGTGCCCTGTACTTTGATAAGCATTTAGAAGGGGTCCTATTACTACTGAGGATTAACAGCCAGCTGGCTGGCCTGGATTTTGCTCCAAGGAGGAGGGGTCAGCGGAAGGTCACCCCAGCGAATTGCTGAGACCAGGGAGGCTGCCATAGGAGCCCAGCACCCCGCAGTTCTCACACTAAGGAGCTGTGCTGAGAACAGGGTCCCTCAGAGGGGCCAGGTCTCAGTGTGGAGGTCAACAAACAGGTTATTTCCAGGGAGAAATAACTTGCTGCCCGCTTTCCCAGGCAGGTTGGAGCCAGAGACCTGGAGACTGCAGGCTACAGATCGTGCCTCCCAGGATCTCACCCATGGAAATGTAAACGGATCTTCTTTTCTGCACATCAAGTCTGACCCTCTTTAAACAGACACTAAAAGTTTGCTATTTTAATAAGAAGTTTTCTTAAGAGAAAGCCCCACCTGTTTCTTCTGCTCCCGCGGCACTGTTCGTTTACTCAACAATCCAGCCATTTCCCGGAGAACGTAATCAGGAAGGCAGAGACTCAGCTGCTGCGAGCTCGGTCAGCCGCTCCGGCAGGCCGTCACTGGGCAGGCCAGGGCAGCAGGAGGCCCAGGGTGGTCCCTTCGCCCTGGAACTGTGAGATCCTGCTGGGAGTTTCAGTTTCGGGCTTTCTGAAGGGATTTCAGAAGCCTGGAGGAGAGCTGGACGCTGCATAGGAATCAGTGAGATGTGGCAAAGAGCAAATTGTACTCTTACTCCTGGTCATTTTATGTGGCCTTTCGTCAGTCCGGGCCTCACCACTGCTCCTCCCCTAATAGGTAGGGAAAGTAAAGGGGACTCAACCAGCCAATGTTCTTTACTCTTCTGAGGGAACAAGAGGCACGTGTGAGAAACGAGATAGCAGAGTTTAAGAAACAAGGTGCTCTCGTGGGCTCCAGGCTCAACTTCTGAGTTGCCAACTGGCCCTCGGGGCACGACTGGACGTTGGTGGTTCTCTGTGCTCGCTGCCTCCCAAATCACAAGGAACAAAGCCTGTTGCCCTGCCTGATCGGTGGGCTGAGAATGCTGCTATAAGCTGGCAAATGCTCCAGACTTCCACTGGCACTGCTCGGAGACCCACATCTGCTTCGATCACACCCTGATTAAAACCCTTCAGAGTAAAGTATCAAGTTCTTAAAATGGTGCCTAAGGCCCTTCTGGTCCCTTTCTACCTCTATTGTATTTACTCATGTTCTGTTCTCCCAGCCTCTCCAAACGCTCCTCACCATCATTTTCGCTCCGGGCCTTCACTCTTCCTTTGGTCCTGTCTACACTGCCTCTCCTCCACCCACAACACACAGACAGACCCACACCTGGGTAGCATCTACTTGTCCTCTACAAATCAGCATTGATATAACTGCCTTCAGGAAGCTTTCCCTGATCCCCCAACTTCAAAGTGTGCTAGATATTCTCCTAAATCCTTTCTAAAACCTTTCCCATTCTCATTCCAGATTCTGACCACTCCCAATCTTCCTCCTTGAGTACAGTTGACTAGGCCTTTCTCTGTGGTGCCTTTACACGCAACAGGTGGAGCTTGGTAGAGATGCCACTGTCAATATGTCAGGAAGCATCCTCAAAGTTTAGTTGACAGCACATCCTGTGTGGCCCACCATGAACTGCAGAAGAAGTGCTGGTGGATGACATTGCCTGCATAAAGAGGATGGCAATAGCCTGTCCTACTGGACATGGAGCATAGCAATCCATAGAGCCAAATTCGGGACATCCCCAAACAGGGAAATAACAGATTCAATGTGGGGGAGAAACATGAGAGGAAATACTTGCATAAGTTAAGTGTGAGGTAGAGAGGAGAGAGGAACTGATACGTGAAAGCTCTCTTCAAATACTTGACGCTTGTCACTGAAAGGCAAATAAGGCCCTATGAGAGCTGTAGGTGTGCTTTGTTGGGAGGGGCTTGTCCATGAACTCCCCGAATTATAGGAAAACTTCAACTGTCTGTACATTTTTCTTCCTGGAGAGAAAGTCCACAGCTTTATTTTGTTTCTCATAGATTTCCCCAAAATATTGAAAATCAACATAGGATTAAAAGCCAAAATGTTGTTATTGATGTCTATTAACAAGCATAACTGAAGATAAGTTAAATGTGGGGTCAAGTAAGAAATGAATATGTTTAGTAGGAGAAGGGGCAACGGAACGGAAAGAATGAAAAGAAAAGCTCCGCATTGGTTATGGCAAGTGTTTATAAAAATGCTGTTGAGGTAAGGTTTCCAGATGAGGTTTTCTCACGTACATATTGCTTACAGCCTAACCACTTCCGTAGTTTGGCCCCGTGGTTTCATTCAGCTGGTCTTAAAGGTGAGGTTTTCTAGCATCTGATTATACATTTTTTCTAGAATGTCTCCAGCTGTATATGGTTGCTGGACAGTGTTGGAGAGAAAGCAGATTCAGAAATAACCACTGGAACAGTATTGATACAGGGTACTCTCTGTGTAATCATCCAGAACTTTCAACACTTCTTCCAGTACCCCGAGAGGTAGCCAACACAGATGTGTGATAATCCAGCAGTAGATATGAAAGGCTTTAGCTGGTGGGACAGCAGGAATCAGTGTAGACTAGGGTGAGGATCTTCCATTCTCCCAAGTTCCAAGAGCAGCCCTGCTTCCAGGAGCATGACAGAGTTGAGTATTAATTACTTGCTGAATTTCATGCCAAATAAAACCACATGTGTATTTCAGCTGTGGTTTGGAAACAATTCCACCCTGGATATGATCAGTGAAAATTGTATGCGATTACATCACCTGGATGCTAGTTTATGCATGTTCAAATTTCATGTCAACATGGAAGAGAAGGTGCTTCTGTGTGCTTCTCCTGGATTGCCTCATAGAGAGGCAGCAAGCCGACTGAGGCAGGGGGAGGCGGGAGGCTTCACCTTGGCCTGCACACCATGGAGAGCTGTGTCTGCTATCTTGGGTGCCTGGAGTTGACCCTGCAGGCAACAGGAATCCCGTGAAAGATTTGCTTTAAAAAGTTAAGGGTCATATTTATATTAGCCTGGTGGTACCATAGAGTGAAGGGAATATAAAAAAGAAGCAAGGAGAAAAGTTAGGGATTAAAGGCCCAGGAACAGAAGCCATAAATGTGAGAAGTGTTTTTGAAAAATAGAATAAAAAGTGTGTATGTAAATTAGATAATTCATTGGACACTGGACAGTGAGACGAGGGGAGAATCTACCTTGTAGATAACTAACTGTGTTTCTCTCGCTGCTTTTAAGATTCTCTGTCTGTCTTTAACGTTTGACATTTTAACTACAATGTATTCTGCTATGGGCTTCTTTGGTTCATCTTGTTTGGGACTCTGTACTTCCTAAATTTGTATGTCTACTTCCTTTTATAAGGCAGGGTAGTTTTCACTAATTTATTTCTTCAAATGATTTTTTGGTCCCTTACTCCATCTCTTCTCCTTCTACCACCCTATGATGTGAATGTTGGTATGTTTGATGTTTTCCCAGTGGTCACTTAAACTATTCTTATATTTTTTATTCTTTTTATTTTTCTGTTCTGATTTGGTATTTTCTGCTGCCCTGTCTTTCAAATCACATTCTGGCCATCTCTGTCATGACATTTCCTTCTTAATACTGTAACTATATTTTTAAATATGTACATCTCTTTTTAATCTCATTTCTCCTTGAACAATGACATTAAACATTTGTACTGAGGTCAGGGAAAAGCATTTATTTTGCAAAGCAAGATATTCTATTGGAATTAAGTGATTCTATTTTAGCTTAGGTTTTGTGTGTGTGTTTTTGTTGTTGCTGTTCTACCCATTTAGGTCTTAAGATCTTTCACTTTAGCTAACATCAATTTATCAAAGCCACTGTTGTCAGTGATAGAAACCCAACTTAGCTGAAAGAGACAAAAAAAGAAAGTACTAGTAAAAGAAGTATATCACAGAAACAAATGACCCGAGGAACCATAACCTTAAAGATTGAAACTGGTATTTAATGAGCCAGATCTCTTTCTCTCTCCATCCCTTCCATCTTCACTTGTCTATCTGACTTGATTTTCTCTTACTTTAGACAAACACAAGCATCTTCGCACCATAGGCCCAAATGATTCTTACCTAATTTGAGAGCAAGAAACCTTGAGCAAAACTCTGATTGGCTGGACCTGAGACACATTCCAGATGCTAGACCAATCAGTATGTCCACAGAAACAGGAGTAAAGTAATAGGCAAAGCCCAAGGTCATTCACAGCACCATTCCTCTCCTCTGTCACCAGTCCATCCTCATTATGCGTGGCTAAAGGCCAGGGTAAGGAGAATGATTGCAGAAGCAATTCCCATTCTCTACGCAGAGATGATGGAAGTAAACTAGACAATGGTAGGTGGGGTGGGGGTGCATTCCCTTATCATTTGTTATCCACATACATCTTACCGCAGACCACACATAGGCCTCTGAGAACTAACATTGCCTTGCTTTTAATTTTTGTTTTTAATAGGTTTTGCCTTAAAAACACACACACACACACACACACACACACCTAAAATATGTTAACCAGTAACAAAGAAAAACATAGTCCACGCTGTGATTGAGACATGAACAGAGTACTATAAAACTTTAGAGGTAAGAGATATCCTGTGAGAATTGGATTACTGCTTGAAGGATGTATAGGATTACATGCACAGCAATGGAGGAGAGGAGGGAAGGAGCTGGGGCAGGCATTTGGAAGACGAAAGGTTCTGAGAAAATTCTCAGGGGTGATCTGTATTAGAAAGGGTGTCAGGATGATGTGCAGAGGGGAAGAGTTTCAGTGAGTGCTTTTGGCAACAAGGGTAGTGAGCTTTGGCCGAAGCCTGTGAAGACCAGGAACATCAGGACACATAAATTCTGGTGTGTCTGTGTGAGAAACAGTCTCATTTCCTTATCATCTCTCATTGTATATTCCTTTTCCCTCATTAAATTCCAAGCTCCTTGAATCCCTTGGGAAAGAAGCTCCTTTATAGAAAGTCAGCTGTGTGCTGATGTGTTTCTAAGTCTCCATAAATCATATGAGGCCTTCCATAAATCACGCAGAGCTGCCTTTGTGTTGCAGCTGCACTCCACACATACTTCAGGGTAATGCTTCTATTTGTCCCAGGCAAAACTATCAAGACTTTGGCCGTCTCAGGCCCACTTCTGTTTTCAGATGGTACCTTTCCCCTGCCTCAGATTCATTTGCCTAAGGCCTCTGACTGTCTTCACTCCCCCCTCCCTTTCCTACCCACTGCACCTATGAAAACAGGAAAGCTCTGTTACCAGTCACCCTGTCCATGACGATGAATTGATTAATTGAAATCTAACTGCAATCCCGTCGTACAAGTATAGCTTGGGCGTTCGACCTTTCGTTTGCATTTTAATCTTTTTATCCTCCAATGTGAAATGGAAGGCTATTTTCTACGTGAAAAGAAATTCCAGACTTTAACTAGTTTGCAGGGATATTTTAGAGGATGGCGATAAAGGAAGATTAAAAAAAAAAGTAGGAATAGTCCAGAAATAAGAAGAGAAAAAAAGTACAAGCTACAAAGCAGGTGAAAATATAGAAGAGGTTAAAGATGCATGCAAACTGATGCCGAGTTTGTCTAATAAATAAGATGTCCATTAAATATTTATTGAATAAGTACTTGTGGGATGCAGAGATGGATAGATGTCCAATTCAGAAAAATAAATTTAAAAAAATTTTCTTCTCTAAACTAGACAGCAACTTTTTTGGAGTTGGGAAATATGACAGGTTGTTGTTTTTTTTAACCCATAATACCCTACTCAGTATATAAGTTGAGATGTAGTAAATATATGCCTATTAAGGTTATTATGTTATATGTTAGGAAATATTTTCAGAATATGATCCAACTTTCAAGGCTGTAAATAAAATAATTTTTTAAAGTCCCAAATTGTATTGTTTTACTTCTAGACGCCTGGTTCAATCAATAGCTGTGCCCGTTGGCCCACTGTACCTCATTTTCTTATCTGTTAAGCAAGGAGTTGGAGAAAATCAACAAATGTGAACCTGTACTCTATGGAACCCTAGAGGTTTTTGAAAATGCCCCCAAAGAAAAAGAAAATGATCGGGACAGAAAACCCTCCATTACTACACTGCATCAACTACACCTCCCACCACCACCAACAACAACTATCTGCAGCAGCTCTATGTCAAGGAAAGCAAACCTCATTGTACCTTTGTAATAGTTTAAAGTAAATTTTAAAAAATATATTTTTATTGATTTCAGAGAGGAAGAGAGAGAGAGAGAGAGAAACATCAATGATGAGAGAGAATCATTTATGGGTTGCCTCCTGCACATCCCCTACTGGGGAATGAACCTGCAACCCGGGCATGTGCCCTTGACTAGAATGGAACTACGGATCCTTCAGTCCACAGGCCAGCGCTCTATTCACTGAGCTAAACAAGCTAGGGCTTGAAGTACATTTTTATTTGGGGAAGAGAAAAGGTTTAAGACCACTGTACTTGATCTCAAACTCAAAATCTCCTTAACTCTCCTATGTATTATTTTTAGGATATTTTTACTAGAGTATTATCTAATTATAGCAGCTTCTCAACTTTTTATTATTAATATCTTTTTATTATTATTTTATTTTTATTGTTCGTATTATTACAGTTGTTTCTCCTTTTCCCCCCATAGCTCCCCTCCTCCCAGTTCCCACCCTATCCACTGCCCTTATCCCCCGCCACCATCCTCATCCATAGGTGTACAATTTTTGTCCAGTCTCTTCCCACACCCCCAACACCTCTTTCCCCCTGTGAAATGTCATTCCACTCCCTTTCTATGCCCCTGATTCTAATCTATTCACCAGTTTATTCTGTTCATCAGGCTTTTTTTATTCACTTGATTTTTAGATTCACTTGTTGATAGCTATGTATTTGTTGTTCATAATTTTTTATCTTTATTTTTTCTTCTTCCTCTTCTCAAAGGATACCTTTCAGCATTTCATATAATACTGGTTGGGTGGTGATGAACTCTTTTAGCTTTTTCTTGTCTGTGAAGCACTTTATCTGACCTTCAATTCTGAATGATAGCTTTGCTGGGTAAAGTAATCTTGGTTGTAGGTTCTTGCTATTCATCGTTTTGAATATTTCTTGCCACTCCCTTCTGGCCTGCAAAGTTTCTGTTGAGAAATCAGCTGA
>PVJC01015499.1:0-34967 GCA_004026665.1 Murina feae
CAGCGCTGCCTGCGAAGGCTGTGTGCGCCGCAGCTCCCGCGGCATGTGTTCGGAATTTCTTGCTCTTTTTCAGCTCGCCCACTTTGATTTCACTTGGCCTCATATCCTAGTCCGGGGGTTGTTGAATTAAATCTCATGGGTGACCTAGTTAGCTTGTGACCCAGCCAGCTCCGGAAAGATCTGTCAGCTTGCTTCATGCTGAGTCTGTGCCCCAGAATTGGGGACTTCCAGGTTGGGGTGGGGATAGGAAGGCCGCAGAACCCCCTCGTGTATAATTAAAGCTTCCTCTGGCAGGGCCAACATTTGTCCCTCATTTGTACTTTTTCAACACTCCCTTCGGTTAATTGTGACAGTGCATGGAGGTCACAGGCTGGCTGTCATCATTTGCATTTTTCGAGTGCCGAGGCTGGAGTCCTGGGCAGGGATGTGCCCGACTTGTCATGGAGCCTAGGGAAGAGCTGGGGTGAGGAGAGCCTTGAAGTCCCCTTCCAGCCGCCTGCCGTGAGCGTTTGGGGCCGGAGCTGATGGAGGCCTGGGGTTGGGCTCAAACCCAGCGAGGCTTGTCCCAGGGCCACTGTGGGGAGCTGGAAAGGCTCCTGCAGGTCATCGATTTATAAATGGCCTTTTAGAAAGCTTTGCCAGTGCCTCAGGGGCAGCCTCTGGGATAAGTTAACCTCAGGCCCCAGAGGAGCCTAAGGCCTGCGCCGCTGTCCACAGTCCTGAGACAGGCCTCACTGATGGGAGGCTGAGGTGGGGCAGCAGGGTTGGCCTGGCTTGGATGGAGGGGGGAGCACTTATGGCCCCCCGGGAGGTGCTCTCCTGCCAGTCCTGGCAGCAGCTGGGCATGTTGCCGGGGAAGACAGTGCGGGTGCCTTGATATTTTAACTGAAGCCTGGAGACACGGTTGCTCTGTCTACTGTGCTAACAATGTACTGAATAAATAATTCAGTGGTGGCGGTGCTGTGCCTGCTGTCCTCCCCAGGGGGTGGCCACACGTGCGCTTACACATGCAAGCTTCTGGGTGGGCCAGGAGCTACGATTAAGGGCTGGCGGCTGGACCAGAGGCAGTGCATCGCTGCTCTAACCGTGCCCTGCCCGCCTCTACCCGGTGAATCAGTGCCCTCCCGGGCAACCCCTGAGGAGAGGTTAGTGGCATGCGGGGCCAGCGTCTCCTGTGTGCTGCGATTAAGTGGCACTTAAAGGTCCGTTCGCCCTCAGACCAGCCTGAATGCCAGCAGCCTGGAGGAAAGGTGCCTCTTAACGGGCACCCTCGCTGGGCTGTGTCTGAATTGGTTGCATTGGATTCAGTAAACCTGGAGCTTCAAGTCTGTGCAAGATACCAGGCAGGTGTGGTGATGGGAGAGCTTGCCAGGGTGAATGAACCTGGGTCCTTCCTGGACGAGGAGGTGTGGCACGCGTGTGATTTGCCACTGGTTAATTTAGGGTCGGACACATGGGGGCTCAGAGGAGGGGGAGGTCAGCTCTGATAGGACGCATGGGTGGCTGCCTGGAGGAGGTGGTCGGTGTCCTGCAGGCAGAGCAGGAGCCATGACAGCGCTCTAGGTGGGGAGGGCATGCATGGCTGGAACTGAAGGTGTGTCTGGTATGGAGGCAGCAGGGCGTGTGGCATGGAGGAGTGTCGGTTTGGGAGTAAGTGGCAACATGGCTGGGGTGAGTTGGGGGCTTAGGCCAGGAGTGTGGACGTGATCCTGCAGGGCAGTGTCCTGGTCAGATCTGGGGTTAGAAATATCCCTTTGGGTGTGGAGTGGAGGTTTGGTTGCAGGCTGAGGCTTGAGGCTGCGAGAGATTAGGAGGCAGATGGAAAACTTGAGACTGAATATGATTGTGGCCCAAATGGTGGCCTTAAGCATTTTGTCATTCATTCATTCATTCATTCATTCATTCATTCATTCATTTATTCTCTAATTGAATAGTGAATCAGATGTTGGACTAGGTTAGCAATACAGTGAACAAGAACACAGGCCTGCCCACAGGGAGCTGACTTCCTAGGGGGAGAAAGCAATAATTCAAGTGCTGATACCTGTTGTGGGGGGAAGAGTGCCCAGGGTCAGGGGTTTCGAGGGGGACAGAGGAAGGGAAGGGCTCCTCTCAGCAGGGCGGTCGAGGAAGGAACCTTTGAATAGACCAGGCGGGTAAGGAAGGGAGCCAGGTGTCTGGATGGTGGAGGGCCCAGCAAGTGCAAAGGCCCCAGAGCAGGACTATGCTTGGCCCATCTGAGGAGCAGCGGGATACAGCTCAGAGGGAAGGGGGCAGGGCTGGACTACGGGAACCCTGGGCCCAGAGCAGTTTGACTGTGCACTCCAGGTGCAGTGGGCAGCCTTCGGAGGGTTTTAAGCAGAGTGACAGGATCAGATTCATGGTTGAAATCAGGGGCGGGAACCTTTTTCTGCTAAGGGCCATTTGGGTATTTATAATGTCATTTGTGGGCCATACAGAATTACTAGCTTAAACATTAGCTGCTGTATGTGGTCAAACATTTAATTAACTCACCCCTAATGCCTTGGCAGGGCCAGACCGAATGATTTCATGGGCCTTGTATGGCCCGTGGGCCGGATGTTCCCCACCCCTGGTTTAAAAGGTGCTCTCTGGCTGCCCATGGAGACTGAGTTTGTAGTTTTGTCAGTGGCTTCTGTGGGCATTGTGGACTTTTTGTGCTAACCCTTCCCTCTCCACCTCTCCCCTCCCTCCTCTCCTCTTCCCCCCTTTCCTTCTTCCCTCCCCTCTTATCCTGGGGGGAGGGGCAATCAACCCCCAACCCTCTCCACAGTGGCCCCTGAAGAGGCTTCCTGGGAGCAGCTGTGTCTTTCTCCACCCCCTACCCTGCACCCCTGGTCCCTTGGGTTGGGACCCGCAGCCATTGCTAGATGGCTCTGTCTGAGCCTCAGTTGTCCTCACCGGTGAGGTGAGCTCCCTGACAATGTCCCCCTCACCGGGTTGGTGTGAGGTTTAAATGGGAGAATGCATGTAAAAGCTGCAAATGGAAGGCGATTCGTATAATTTTCAAAGCCAGAGGGAAGGCCTAAGGATCGAGGCGTCCCTGGGAGTGGTGACTTGGAACCCGTGACCAGAAGGTGGCTTTGGATGCAACATAAATGGAGTAAAAAGCTGCAGGGAAGAGGGATTTGAGGAGCCAGATGCCCAACAAACTGCCCGAGGGCATGGGCACATCCTCTGCCTGCGGGCGATGCAGGACGGGATGCTGAGCCCTGGGCTGAGAGCCTGAGCCTGGGCCGTCCCAGCGCCCCTCCAGCCCTCCTACCAGGATGGGGCCAGGATGGTGTTCCACTGGAACCCACTGTGGGCACTTAGACGTCCTCATGTGGGGGTGCTCACACTCCCCACTCCCCCCCACCAGGCCTCCTCCCCTCGCAGAAACTGGTGAGCAGGGCCCAACCACAGGAACCTCCTCCCTCGTCCTGCCTCAGGGGGGTGGCTGAGTTGACTGTGCTTCATATTTTTGGCAGAGAGCTGGCAGTGAGACCCACGCTGGGAGCTGGGAGAGCGCTAATTGAGGGGTTCCCTCTGGGGAAACCCCTGTGATTGGCGTCCAGAAATCCTGGTCCTCTGGGCGCAGCTTACAGAGCTGTAGGCAGGGAGATGCCGCCTCCCCTGGGTGGGAGGGGACAAAAAGAAAAGGTCTGTTTAACTTAATTCTGTGGGGTTTTTTTACTTGTTGGATAAATAACCTTCATTAAGATGGAAGGTGGGGGGATGGACAGGGAGAAGTTTGATTAATTTTGAGCTGGTTTCTCGTTTGTTAATTTTCTCCCAGTTCAGCTGGATTATTAAAACAAATTACAGACATTGCTTTCTCCTCCCCGGCCTGGAGGGGGCGTGGCTCACAGGGAGTGATCCACCTCCTTTCCGAGACAGTTATTTATGTGAAACTTGGGGTGTTGGGGGCGGGGAGGCCTCCCCGCCTCAGGGTCTCCAGGTAAGACCCCTGCTTCTTGCTAGTGGGTCTCTGCAGCCTCATGGAAGATCTGACAACAGGGAAATACAGCAAGGGGGTGCTGGCAGGACACCCTCCCCCCAACAGTGCCAAATGCCTGGGTGGGCTGGTGCCTGGGGTGAGGGGCAGGCCTGCCTGTGGTGTCCCGGGGAACAGGACCGCAGGTGAGCAAGTGAGCTGGCTCAGAGCCTGTGGGCTGTCCCAGGCCGGTGCCCGAGCCCCTGCCCCCCCCCTCCCCAACCCATCAGCGTTTGCCAGACTCCAGCTCTGCCCCTGCCTGGTCGAATCCCATCAGCTGGGTCTGCAGAAGAACTTCCCCCTGCCAAGTGTTAATGGGGGTGAGCAGGCCCGCGGCAGTTTAGAGTTCCAGCTGCTTGATGGACAGCTGGGCAGAGTGGTGACATCCCTGAGGTTAGGGACATGCTTTTGCACTGTGGATGCTGCCCCGGCAGTTCTGGCTGAAGTGGGGAGTACCGTGTGTGCGCGCGCGTGTGTTTGTGTGTGTGTGTGTGTACCCACAGGAAGGTGTGTTCATCATGTGTGTGCTCGTGTGCCCAGGCATGTGTGTGGGCCTCAGGGGAGTGCCTCCTGGGTGCACCCAATGAGCTGGTGCTCCTGCACACGGGGGTGGGCGTTGCAAGTAAGCGCAGGCATGTGTGTACCTGAGTGTGCCCGCCTGCCTCAGAGCACGCTGTGTCCTAGCATTTGTGACTCAGGTGTACTTTTCTGTGTGTGTGTCTGTGCGTGTGTGTGCACTTGGGGCAGGTCCTTTGGTTTGGGTGGCTGACTGGGCCTGCCTGTTCCTGGCAAAGCTGCGTCCTGCGTGTCTCCTCCTCCCCGGCCTGCTGCCATCAGCCGGTACATGGGCGCACAGGACTGAATTACCTGGAGCTGTCACCGACCTGGGCAACCTGAGGGTGACCGTGGGGAGACCTGTCTCTGCTTTTCTCCTTGCAGCTCCTGGGGCTCAGGATGGCCCTGGAGATAGGCCCAGGCCTGCCCCTGGGGACCTTCCTGCTGCCCCCCATCTCCAGGCCTGAGCTGCCTGTAGGACAGATGGCCTCGCAGCCTGGGCAGGGGAGGGGCCCCATTGTGAGCTCTGACCCCCAGGTGGGAGGCAAACCTTGTCCTCTGCGGCTCACAGGCTGTCGGGCTGCGGGTCCTGCGAGGCACAGCCCAGAGGCCAAGCCTGACACATACAGAGAGACGTTATATGAAGTCGGGGTGAAGGGCCCTGGGTAAGGAGCCAGGAAGTGGGTGGGGCTGCCTCACATGTGCTGTTCAGTGACAGCCTCTCTGAGAAGGTGACATTTGCTCAGAGCCGTGAATGACATGAAAGAGCATGCAGAATAGCCAGCAGGCAGACCACAGGGAGACCGGCTTCATGCTCAGGGGCTGCTGGAGGAGGCGTGGCCCCCAGGAGGTGGTGAGGGAGGTCAGTGAGGGGCGGGCTCACCCAGGCTGGGCTTTCCTTCCAGATGTGGGGAGGATGTGGGGTGGGGAGCGCAATGCCCGGGTTCGCAGGTTAAGTGGTGGTCCTGCCTCAGCGTGTGCACTGTCCCCTGTGTGTGCACCGTCCCCTGTGTGTGCAAACGTGTACATGTGCAGACCTGGATCACCGAGTGCAGGAGACAGGCCAGGTGCCGAGGGGCTGCAGATGGGGTGTCACTGTAGAAGGGAGCCTTGGGGGGCCTCCAGCTGAGGGCGCAGGCTGGGTCTCTGTAATCCAGAGGACAGACCTAGAAAACATGTAAGCGGCAGGGAGGCAGATTTCAGCTCGGAGTTCTGCAGAGCCTGCAGCACTGGGACTAGGACAGACCACTGCATAGATGGTGAGGTGCCATCATAGGAGGAAGGCAAGCCCAGGCCAGAGCCCCTATCGGGGCTGCCGTGGGGGGCAGTCCCGCCCTCCTCACCTAGCCTCTGGTTAAAGGCATCTTCTTCCAGTGGGTGGGTTTGAGCATGGTCTCCCTTTGATGCCAGTGATGGGGGCTTGGGCCCTGAAGCAGTCGTGGGGAGATGCGTGGGGGCCTAGGGCCAAGCTTCGGGCTCCTCCGAATTTACCCTGCAGGTGCCCACTGCCTGCTGGCACCTGGGGAGGACCCGGCTGTGCTGGTGCACTGAGTGCCAGGGACCCTCTGCGGCTCTGCTCCCAGAGGCTGCCTGGTGGACCTGCTGAGGCCTGGGGTGACTGGGGCCCAGCTTTGTTAACCCTCTAGCTTTTGTGGAGGTTCTGGGGTCAGAGCCTGAGGGGTGGGACAGGGTGGGAGGGGCTTAGACCCTCCAGGCTTCCCTCCTAGCCAGTGTCAGCTTAGGTCACCAGTTGCTGGAAACCAGACGCACTGGGCTGGGCCGGGAGAGCCTGTGGGCATCTCCTGCTGGTCCCCTGGGGACCCAGGTGTCCTGGCAGCCGTTCGGAGACTGACAGGGAGGCAGGCAGCGGGGAGGGGTCTCTGCCTCGGGCACCGGTGGTCCAGGCTCAATCAGCAGCTAAGCCACTGAGCATGGATGGCTTCTCTGTGCGCCCTCCCTGTGAAGCAGGGCTGATCGTGTGCCCTGTGAAGGTGGTTGGGAGTGAATGGAGCGAGGCGATGGTGGGAAGCACCAGCGCAGGTCGGTCCCCAGAGCAGGCCTGAGAGGAGGGTCCCAGGCAGCGTTCCTGGGAGTGACCTCGGGAGCACCAGTGGAGACGGGGGAGCTGCTCAGGCGCCTAAGTGAGCAGGTTACCACGGGGGCGGCCAGGCCCCACCCCATGGGGGCCGCTGGGGGCTGTGTAAGGCAGGTGTCAATACTGGGCAGCACTGCCCTGTCCCCCACCATGGCCCAGCACCCAGCATGCTGTGGGCAAGTGGAATGTGGTCGCTGAACTGAGTCAGCATTTGGAGGTTTCTGCGAAGGGGGAGAGAGGTAGGAGGGTCTGGGGAGACTCACCCCAGTCCCTGGCTGCCCGCCTTCAGGAGGGGCAGGGCCTTCCTGGCAAGAGGCCCGGTTTCTGGCTGAGACTATGGCACGCAGCTCCACGGACTGGAGGCCTCCGAGGTGATAGGTCCAATCTGACCCCACAGGGAGGCGCGGAGCCTGCTGGCAGGCAGGGCCCAGCTGTGAGGGCCCACCTCCCGCCGGCCCCTTCCCAGATGCACATCTCCGGGCAAGTGATTTGCTTCTCTGGACCCCACTTCCTCCACCTGTAAAATAGGCCAAGGGCTAGCACCTGAGTGTGGCCGCTGTGTGAGGACTGAGTACGTGAATGCACAGGCGGTGCTGAGAACAGTGGGTGCTTAGTAAAGGTAAGCTGTTATTATGCTACTAGAAAAATCTGTGCACTTGTGGGGGGTCCCTCAGCCCGGCCTGTGCCCTCTCGCAGTCTGGGACTCCTCGGGGGATGTCCACCTGCTGGCTTGGGCCCGCTCCTCAGGCAATTGGGTCTAAGCTGGCAGCCAGACATCCCTCTGACAGTCCGGGAGCCCTCGAGGGATGTCCACTTGCCAGCAGGGAACAGGCCTAAGCTGCAGTCAGACATCCTTAGTGCTGCTGAGGAGGCAGGAGAGGCTCTCACCACCACTGTATTGGCAGCCGTCAGCCTGGCTTGTGGCTGAGCAGAGCTCTTCCTGTGGGAGTGCACTGACTACCAGGGGCAGCTCCTGCATTGAGAGTCTGCCCCTTGTGGTCAGTGTGTATCATAGTGACCAGTCATTCCCAGTAGTTCTGCTGTTAGGGTCAATTTGCATATCATCCTTTTATTATATAGAATCGTTGTTATGACCATTAGGTGAGAAACTTGGGGTGTGGGCAGGAAGAGGCTCGTGACCCTCATTCCAGGCCCTCATGGCCCCGGCCTCTGCCCAGCACCTCCCAGAGGCTATGACTCTGCACATCAGTGAGAGTCCAGCCCCCTCTGAACTGTGTCCCAGGTGCCTACCATGGTGCTGGAGCCGTGAGTGCAGCGCTGGTAGTACATTCTCAGAGTGAGCGATGGGGTGGAAGGACCCAAGAGGGAACACTGGGGAGGAATGCCGCCCTGGAGGTATGTACTGTGGACCTTCCTGAGGCTGCTGGCGGGAGCTGGGTCAGAGCAAGGAGCAGCCCAAACGTGAGGAAGCAGTGGGGCAGCCAGGAACCAGAAGCCCATGGAGGGTAGGGGTACCCTGCAGGCTGGGTGCTCTGGGCGCCACCGGAGGCAGCACTGGTCAGTGGGGTGCGCAGGGGAGAGGTGGCTTCCAGAAGCGGCTGACCACCAGCCCACCCTGTGGCCTTGGCTGAGTCGCTGCCACGTGGCCGATCCATTTCTCAGCTTCCTGCTCTGGACCAGGCCAGGGGTGTCCACACGCTTCAGAAGCAGATGTCTTCCCAACAGAGTATTGTAGAGGAACCCAAGCGAATCAGGTAAAAGCAGACTGTACCCTGCTCCACCCCTTCATTCATCATTCATATGCACGTGCAGAGCCTGTAAGCTGCTGTGCGAAGTCCCCGGCTATCGCAGTGAGCAAAGCAGACAAAAAACCCCTGTCCCGTGGGCCTGGCATTCTAGAGGGGAGGCGCAGGGTCAGGAGGACACGCAGGTGGTGAGAAGCAGGGGCAGCTAGTGCCAGGGCTCTGCGGTGCGTCCTGCCTGGTGCATTGGGAGGAACAGCACGGAAGCTGGAGTGGCTGGGGCAGAGCGAACCGGGGAAGGGAGAGGGATGTGAGGTCAGGAGGCTAAGGGGGGGGGGGTAGGGCCTAGTGTGCATGGAGGACCTTAGCTTTCACTCTGGCTGAGGTGGAAGACTCTTGAAGCGAGGAGGGACAGGATCTAACTGGGCTTTGGTGGGTCCTTGGGCTGCCTGGGGGGCAGTGGGCTGTGCCTGTGTGTGGGAGCGGGAGGTAAGTGTGGGGGGCAGGAGACCAGTGAGGAGGCTGCTGTGATGTCTGGGCAGGCCAGGGTGGTAACAGTGGAGGAGGAGCCATGGTTGGGTTCTGGATGTTTTCAAGGAAGAGCCAACAGTATTTGCTGCTAAGTCAGACGTGGGGCCTGAGGGAAAGGAGTCAGGGTTGTGCCTCACATTGATCTGGCTGGAAAGGACTTGGGCAGGATCTGGGGGTCAGGGGCTCAGCTCTGGGCCTTTGCAGTTTGACATGCCCTTCCATGGCCAAGGGATCAGGCAGTGAGTGGGGCCTGGGGCTCAGGGGCGTGTCCTCAGGCTGAAGGTGCCCTGGGAGCAGTGGAGAGAGGCGAGGGGAGGGGAGGCGCTGGAGGACTGAGCCCCCATCAGGCTCTGCCAGGGGAAGGAGACAGGACCAGCAGGAGGCTGAGGAGGGGCTGCCTGAGGGGAAGGAGGGCCCTGGGAGAGGAGAAAGAGGCCGCACGATCATTGCGCTGGCTGGAGGGCTTTGGGCTGGGAGCCCCCAAACCACAGCCTGCATTCCGGCCTGAGGGTCACCAGGCCTCACCTGTTTGGCTGCACCTTCCTTCTGAACTGGGCTCGGCTCTGTCCGCCCAGGGCTCAGGCCCTTCCCAGCGGAAGCCTCAGAGCCCCAGTGAGGCCTGCCTCCTGCCAGCCTGGCCGCCGGCTGTGGTGTAAATTACCCGAGTGACGGTGATGTGACTTTTAATGGCTCGTGTTCAATAATGTTAATACATCCCATTATATCACTGTGGGGCCATATATTACGCGCAGCGCAGCGCATTAACCTAGCCTGGGAGAGCACCGGGCAGACACTGTGGCTAATTTCCTCGCAGCCTGGCCACGCCCCTTCGCTGTGCTGGGCTGCGGGACGCGTGTATAATTACAGACACCCCGGGGCGCCCCACTCACTGAGGTTGTCCCAGCTCTTCCTGCCCTCCTGCAGCCTGTGGGCAGTCCGCTGGTTTTGCGGCAGAGACTTTTTGGATGTCACACCCACACTGTGAAGGCCCCTCTTTCTGTCCTTACCTTGTGAGTCCAGTGGGGCAGGGTCATTAGCCCCCATTGAACAGATGTGGAAACTGAGGCTGAGTGGTGAAGCGGCATGCTCAAGGGACGGGGAAAGGCCCGGGCAAGGACTCCCAGGTGCGTGGTGGTGTGAGCAAAGGTCCGGAGGCAGGAATGAATGAGGGGTGCCAGTCAGGTGGCCATAGGGGTGAGCACTCTTGGAGGCTGGAGTCAGCCAACCCTGGATCCAAGCCCCTCTTTGCCACTTGCTCTGTGAGTTTGTTTCTGTATTTTCTTGGGCCTCAGTTTAACTCATTTGAAAAATGAAGGTAATAGTGTTCACTTCATGGGGTTATTGTGGGAAGATTGAATGAGATAACCCCTGTGAAATGCCCATGAAACGCTAGCTACTGGTTAGTGGGGTTATTGCCACAAACACCTGAGCAGCCCATGCCCTCCCCCCCCCCCCAGCTATCCCTAGGACTGCAGCCACCTGGGGGTGTCGGGTCCCTGTGGCACGGAAAAAGCCAGCTTTGCCATCAGATGGTCCTGGAAGCTCAGGTTCCCTGCCTCAGGGCTTCGGACGAACAGCAGGAGAGTTTGCTGCCCTCTTTCCAAGCTCCTTTAGCATCCCGTCTCCCTGTGAACCCCTCAGGGAGGTTGGCAGAGCCCAGATTCTCACCACCTGTGCCCACTCAACAGACGAGGTGACAGAGGCTCACAGGAGAGGTGACTTGCCCTGGTCACAGAGCCTGGCTGGGGGGGTGGCAGCCTGCCTCTCACCTCCAGAACGTGGGCAGGAGAAGGAGAGAGAGCACGCCTCTTCTCTCCCAGCAAAATTCACGTACCAGCCTTTCTCTGGGAGCCCTGCCAGGTGCTTCCAAAGAAAAGGGGGCACAGCGCTATGGCCCCCGGGCCCCCCCCAGGGCTCTGCCCTCCTCCCCAGGCCTCTGAGCGCTTCCATCCCTGGCCTCCCCACATGGATCAGTCTTGACAAGGTTACGGAGTCAGCATGTAAAACCTGCAGAAGTGAGTGTAATTTATTGATCTGCATCTCGCTTATGAAATAGGACAAGTGCTGATTTGAGGATCTCACTTGCTCTCAGCCGTGCGCTGCCCACACCCCGCCCGCTCTCGTGGCCTCTGATCTGCTGTAAATATTCCAAGCGCGTCAGAGCCTCCTCTGCGGGCCGGCCCGGCTCTGCGCGCCCTCTGTTCTTCTCCAGCCTCCCTTCGCTTCCGGACTCCTAAGAAAACATAATGTTTAAAAGGGTGAGACAAGGAACCAAATAAAGCGCTTTCTGGGGAAATACTTGCTCAAAGGCCTGTTGCCTGCATCTGTCTGGTTCTCTCCCGGAAAACATAGTTCAGAACAGGCCTGGAAATGAATCCAAGTGTCTGCTCGCCCTCCTGATAAGTGGCTGGGCAGGCCCCGGGGCGGGGCGGACAGTCGGGCGTGGGACGGTCCCCCAGCGCCTGGCTTCTGGGTGTTGCTGTGAAATCAGGCAGCTGCAGCAAGCCCGGGAGGCGAGGGGTGCTGGAGGTGAGGCTTGCCTTGGGGAGGGAGGAGAGAGATCTGGGAACCCCTCCCGTGTGCCCGGCACTGTGTGGAGTGGCTCGCCTACCGCAGAACAAGCGTCAGACCACGTGAGAGTCGGAGCAGGGCCACTGACAGCTCTGTGACCTCACGAGGCCCAGTGGCTCTGAGCCTGTTTCCTCACCCGTCTGAGGTGCTCATGGCACTGCAGGGCTTGTCCTCAAGCTGGATGCCTGGAACGAAGGAAGGGGCCCTTCCCTCATGGAACACCTGCCCTGTGCCAGGTGCTGTGCCAGGCGTCCGAGGACACAGTGGGGACGAAATGGTCCTTGGATTCACAGAGCTGATGCTTTAGGGGGAGGTGGATAACAGATGAAATAAGTGAGTAACTATAGAGCCTGGTAGAAAGTGACTATTGTTCGGGGGGGATGGGCACAGGGTATGGTGGTGGGGGAAGGCCTCCCTGAGGTGACGCTGAGCAGCCTTGGGGGGAAGGAAGTGAGGGAGTGAGCCACACACATACCTGGGGGAAGCATTCAGGCACTGGGAATGGCTGGTGCAAAGGCCCTGAGGCAGAGTGCCTGGAGTGTTCCTTTACAGCAGGGAGGCCGGTGTGGCTGGAACCAGGAGAGCCAGGCCACGGTGGGAGTGGTCGGAGATGAGGTCAGAGGTCATATATGTGACATGCTTTGGTAAACTACCAAATGTTGCTGATAATTTTGACCTACACTGATAAGCTTGCCCTGCACTGAGCTGTAAGGGGCCTTTTATTAGCACCCGGCAGGACTCCCGAAGAAAGGCTGGTGTGTGAGTTTTGCTGGAAGAGGAGAGGCCTGCTCTCTCTCCTTCTCCTGCCCACCTAGCGCCCCAGTCCTTCTGGCTGCAAGGTGATATGAACTTTCCCAAGCCATTTCCCCATTATGATGCCGGGAGGAGAAAGAGGCCAGTTGTGACTGTGGGGCCAGCGGTGGGGATGAGGCAGTGGGCCTGGCGAGGGCCCTGACCTGGTGACTGGGGAGGTGCCCACACGTTCTGGCTGTGCCTGCGGCCTTAGGGAGAGAAGTCAGGGGCTGTGAGCCCACTCGCTGGCAGCCTGGGTGGGGTTGGTGATCCTAATGAATAAAAGCTTGGACCCAAAAGGCTTGAGGCTCGAGTTTCTAATTAAATCATTTCATCTCGTCTGGGAGACAGAAGTTTGTGTTGGAGACAGACAAGCCACTTCAGCCCCTAGTGTGGCAGCCAGGAGTGGAGGTGGGGGCTGAGCATGAGAAGTGGCTCTGCCCGCCGCTGCCCTGAAAACCCTGCCCCACAGGACATGTGGCTGCCCTCCTGTCATTGTTGCTCTCACCCTTAGATTCTGTGTGTGTGTGTGTGCACACGTGCACATGTGTGTGGCCCACTTGTATAAGGGGAGGCTGAGGTTTTACATGATAGTAAAGGGCTCTGGGCTAGTTCCTCTGGGTTCAATTTGTGGCTCAGTCAGTCACTCACTAGCTGTATGACCTCGGACAAGTTACTTAACTTCTCTGTACCTCAGTTTTGGGAGAATGGGGAGCATAAGATTGGAGGTGTTAAGGCATATAAAACCACTTGGGACCGTTCTTGGCACATGACACTCAATAAATGTGAGTTCCCACGATGCTGATTGCATGTGTGTGTGTCTGTTTGGGTGAATTTAATTCATTTCAGCTCATCCCGGCCTGTGAGGAGTGTGAGCCTGACACAGCCAGGCTCGTGGGCGGGGATAAATGGGAGTCCTTCCAGTTTCTCCGGGAGCAAGAGGCTGGTGCCACCTGTGTGTGTCAGCGTCAGAGAGGGGCTGCTGCAGGAACAAACCACCCCCAGGTCTGTGGCTTAAAATACGTGCACGCAATACTGCCATGTTACACGTCGCCACGGCTGGCTGGGTGCCCTGCCCATGTCCTCAGGGACCTGAGCGTTGCTGGTCCTGGCAGCAGAGGGAGCACGGGCCCCGTGGGACTCACAGCTGCAGGGAAGTGTTCCGGCCTCGAAGTGATGGTCTTTCCTGCTCCAGCTCATTGGCCGGAACAGGCCACACGGCCCCAGCCAACCACGTGCAGGAAGGCAGGGCTGGACGTGGCTCAGGACCAGCAGCATCGGCAGTCGCGTGCACGTCCCCTCATTACTGAGTGTCTCTCACTAGTGACAGCTCCCTGAGGCCGGCATTAGTCTGTGCGTTTACCCCCAAGCTCAGGAAACCACTGTTGAGGAGGGACTGCGTGAATGAATCAACAGGGTCTCTGAGGAGTGTGGGTGGCGGGGACCTTATGGGAGGCAGAGGCTGGTGGCCGTGGCAGCAGCTGTGGCAAAGGGACCTCCTGGGCCTCGTGCACACATTTTATCATCTTTTAAGAGCCTTGTCGCCACAGAGACTCTCATGCCCACTTCTCGGTTACGGTGGGAAACGCTGCAGGCCGTGGTGTGAGGGCAAGGGGCCTGTGTGATGGGCAGAGGAGGGCCGGGCCACCCAGTCCCCAGGCCCGGGGAGGGGCAGAGCTGGGAGGCTGAGCGCCCTGGGGTGGGAAGACCAGCAGGCTCAGCTCTGGGCAGAAGGCCCAGTCAGGGCTTGCCTGGGTGCGCTGGGCAGACAATCGATGGCACTGGGGCATAGGTCTGCCGGCCCAGGGTGAGAGTCACGGCTGGTCTGTGTCCACAGAGCAGGGCAATGAGGTCTGACTAACGAGAATGCGCTGACCTGCACGCCCCAGGGGAGGGGCTGGCAGCCCCGGGGGCTCAGTGAGTGTGGGGAAGGCCCTCAGTGTGGCCTGAGGGCAGGTGGCAGGCAGTTCTGTCCTAGTCCTGGGCCTGTCCTAGTCCTTCCACAGGCTACCCAGCCCCCGGCCTAGTCCCCTGCCGGGGGCGCCTCCGCTTCCCAAGCTTAGGAAGTCCCTTCTCTGTTCTTAGTGATCGTGGGGGCGCCCAGGGGTGTGGGTGTGCGGCTGGGGTCACTCTTGTCTTCTGCTCCTGACGCTGTCACCACGGCCTGGTCAGGGCTGACTCTCCTTGGCATCGGGCAGTGGGACTCTCGCCAGCTGCCCTGCGAGGCCCCAGGAGTTCCTGGGTGCCCACACCCAGCGCTTCAGCCAGGAGACGTTTCACTCTGAGGACCACCTTTTCCCGCCCGCCCTCTCCGGGGCTAGTTCTCTGAGGCTGAGCTGTTTATGTCCGTGCGTCTGGCCGAGCGTCCATGCCGGCACCGGAGGACAGGAGGTGCTCATGCTCCATGGGGGCGCCCTGCTGATCGTGCGGGTTCGCAGGGGGGCACCCCTGCCTGCGGGCAACACCTCCTGCTCCTCAGGGCAGTGTCTGTGCAGCGGAGGCCTTCCTGGCTGGGGGTGGGGGTGTCGGTGAGGACCGTGCAGGCCGGGCCTTTGGAAGCTGGCCTCGGGCCGGCTCTCTGACCCGCACATTCCTGCCCGAGTAGCTGCCACGGACCTGAGAGGCTGGCTGCCTTTCATCTGAAGAAAAGCGATGCTGAGAGCTCCTCATGCATCTGGGAGCAGGAGGGCCCGGAGCAGGCCGCCCGCCCGCCCCGTGCATGGTCCCTGCTCCCTGGCTGAGGGGGTGAGGCAGGCAGGCGGGCCCCAAGGTCTCCGTGGGCGCTGGCCTGGGCTGGGCTAGGGGCAGAGGTGACTGCAGGACCCCAGCCTCATTCTGCTGCCTGGCTTGTGGGTAGAGCAGAGGGAGCAGGGTCAGCTGGGAGGGTGGCGCGGACTCAGGGGTGGTGAACAGGGAGGCAGAGCAGCTCCCTATGCCTTGCTTCAGGTGTCTCCTGCCTCTGATACTCAGGGGGCATTTTCGTCTCTCGGAGCCTCATTTTCTTCATCTGTGAAATGGGCCAAAGGGCCCCAGCCTTGCCTCCCTCCCAGTAATAATCTCTAGCGTTTGCTGAGAGCCCCGTGTTTTGAGCACTTTGCAGGCACTCACTAACTTAGTCCTCTCCATTGTTGCTATGACTGCTTTAGAGGGTGGAACTGAGGCCTGGAGAGGCCTCTCACTTGCCTAAGATCTCGCCTGAGGGCAAAGCGGGTGGCACAGCCCCGGGCAGGCTGGCTCCAGAGTGCGCTGGGAGCTTCCGCGTGTGTGTGTGTGTGTGTGTGTGTGTGCGTGTGCATTGGGAAGGGGAGAGAGGCGGTGTTTCTCAACGCTGAGGCTCACAGCAGGAGGGGGGGTTTCTGTCAGGTGGCCCTGGGGCGGCTGCAATGGTGCACATCCTCCCCTTGGCTGGGGGTGTCGGCCTCGTGCAGGTGAGGGTAAGGGTTCACTCCTGCCTGTTCAGAAAAGCCTTGGACAAAGCACCGGCCCAGGGAGACTGAGCCCTAAGGAGGCCGAGACGCCCCCCTCCTCTCAGGGTGGTGTGGGCTGGACTGGCTGCTGGCAGTCTGGGAGCCTGTGATCCAGGGCCTGAGTGTGTGCCGGCAGACTCACCAGATGGGGGTGCGTGTGGCTGCGGGTTAGTGCAGCAGCTGAGAACAGCGAGGCTCTAAACACACGTGTGTGCATGGACACAGTGCACATGCCTGCTCACACATGCGCACCCACATGCACGCACGCACATGGGCCTTTGCGCTGTTTCCTCTGCATGAAACGCCCTCCTTCAAATACCCACGTGGCTTTGACCTTGTCTCCGTGGGTTCTTAACTCCACCGTCACCTGTAAGAGGGGCTTTCCCTGGCCCCTCTCTCTGACAGCCCCCTGCTCCTCCCACCTTCCATTTCCTTCTGGACCCTCGTCCATCTCACAGCCCTGCATCACCTCCACTGGTGTCTGTCTAGATCGGGAGCCCACGAGGCAGTGGTCACCGCCTGTCTCCAGTCCTCAGCGCCAGCTACACGTGGCAGGCCGTCACGAATGACCACTGGCGGGAGGAGGGGAGAGGGAGTGTGCTGTGTACCTGTGCGCGCAGGCACACGCTTCGTAGGTGTACACACTCGCGCAGACGCCCGTGGCATTCATCTTCATCGTGTTTCAAGCCCGGAAGCGGCTTTTGTCTTTCCACAGCGCATGATGAGCCTCCTGGTCACTCCGGAGGGGCTGTTTCAGCTAGGTGCTCCCCCAGACAGAGACCCCGCTGGCACAGGTGGGAGAGGGCCCGCCTGCTCACCGAGATTCACAGGTGCGGGCGGGTGTTCTAAGGGCTACGTTCGCACGATTCCACATGCAAAAGGCACAAAGGGTAGAAGGTGAAAGGTCCCTGCGCAACCCCGCCCCAGCCATGGTTCCCTCCCCAGAGACGCTTAACCGTTTTGTTGCAGATCTGAGTGCTTACAGCGGGTATGCACGGCCCCTCCCGTAACCGGGCGCCAGGCCTGCACCCTGCTCCTCTGTCGCTGCTGTTTTGACCCCGTGTCTCAGCGAGTGGCCGCGGGCAGTGCCTGGAAAGCTGCCTGTTCTTTTCCCAGCTGCATGGTGTTCCTTGTAAGGCCATGGCTTCTTCCACCAGATTCTTTCCAAGGTGCTGCTGTACGGAGGGTGCTGCAGCGAATGAGCACAGAACTGCAGCGAGAGGGCCTCAGTTGCCTAGAAAATCCAGGACAATCGTTGGTTCCCTCACCTGGGCCTCCCCCAAGCCTCCCAGGGACTGGGTCCCTTCCCACGAGTGAGCTCAGTGTGGGGCCTGCCTGGGGACATCGCAGGGGCCGAGCTGGCCGTGTCCTTTTCCTCAGTGGAAGGTGCGTCTGAATCTCCTTGGGGATGGGGACACCAGGCAGGGTGGGCAACGGTGCGTCCTGGGGGCGTCCCCAAGCCTCTTGCCCCGGAACATTTCCCACCCTCAGTTGCCACAGGGACGAAAGCTCTGGCCATGGTGTTTGTGGCAGGACTGACTCTTAGTGATTCCTTAAGCAGCTAAATCTTAGGTTTGGCATCAGCCCAGATCAGTGTGCCCACCCCTTCACCCTGTCACCCTGGACAGCTGAGGGCAGGGCAGAGGTGTGCATGGAGGTGGGCATGGGGAGCGTGGAGCGCTGAGCACCCCTGCGGAGCCTGCGCAGTGCGCCCCTGTGGAGGGCACTGGGGCTGTGAGTGCGGCCGGGAGGAGGGGAGGCGCAGGAGGCCCACACGGCCCCTTCCATGTGCTTTGGAGGTGGTTGATGTCAACCACAGGAGGCAGGGCACCTTGAGGGCTCTGCACCTCGCCTTTGCCTGGGGGCGGGGAGGCGGGGGCTGTGGGCCAGGAAGGTAAGTAGGAGCTGGGGCGGCAGACCTCGAGTCTGTGGGACAGTGGGCCCCTGCCTCTCTGAGCCCTGAGTCCCAGACTATGAGAGAGGGATTTCTCAAAGGCCTCCTGGGATTCCATCCATGGGAGGGTAGGGCGGGGGGCAGGGGGAACTGGAGCCTGGGTCCAGAGGGAGTTGTGGGGACAGGGTCTGCTGGGTGGTGACCCAGGGGCTCCCTGGGGAAAGGAGATGGACCCTCAGGGTCCCCTCTTACTACCATCCCCCCACCCCATCCCCAGGCCAAACCAGCCCACACACCTGGGGATTTCCCAGGCTGGGATCTTCCAACTCTTGATGTAAATCAAGGCACCCAGAAGTTCCTGGGGTGTGTATACACATGCATGCATGTGTGTGCATATGTATAGATGCATGTGCACACATGTGAACATGTCTGCATGTATGTGTGTGCATATGTGCTATTCCCGATGACTTTGTGGTGTACATGTGTGTTGTGGGGGGACCAGCAGCCACAGGACCCAGGTAAGCTGGCTGGGAGACTTTCTGGAGGAGGACTTGATGTGGACATGCTGGTCACTTCCCCACCTGATGCAGCCTCACTGCTGCTGGGAGTGGGGAGGGCCACAGGGGCACAGGATCAGGGAGAGCTGACTGGAGGCGGGCGGCATCAGGACCTGGGCTGGAGCCAGGGGCAAGGCTGGCCAACCATTTGCCCACCCTCTCTGGGCCTCAGTTTCCCCCCTGTCATAGGGTCTCCCCCAGGATTAGAGGAGGCAGTGCCTGTGGGAAGGGCTGGGGCTGTTCCAAGGCTGGGGGACAGGAGGGAGGTTGGTGTGTCAGGGTGCGGTGCTGGATGGGCAGGGTGGGGGTGCCAACTGCCCCCATTAGTGGCCCCTCTCACCTCTAGATCCCCCAGATCAGCTACGCTTCCACAGCCCCGGACCTGAGTGACAACAGCCGCTACGACTTCTTCTCCCGCGTGGTGCCCTCGGACACGTACCAGGCCCAGGCCATGGTGGACATCGTCCGCGCCCTCAAGTGGAACTACGTATCCACGCTGGCCTCGGAGGGCAGCTACGGCGAGAGTGGCGTGGAGGCCTTCATCCAGAAGTCCCGAGAGGACGGTGAGTCCGGTGCCGCCTGCAGGGTCATCTTGGGAACGGGGGCCTGTCACAGCACCACGCTGTGCACTGCCCCCCAGCCATATGCTGGGTCCTGCTGTGGGCTCTGCCTGCCCTGGGCCCTGCCCTTGTGGGCCTCGGCCTCTCCCCTGAGCACTGGGCCTTGCTGGGAGCTGGGTGGCGCCTGGGGGCGAGGGCGGGTGTGAATGACTTAGCAGAGGTGGCCAGGTGTGGCCAGGCCGCGGAGGGACTGGCAGTGTCCCTGTGTGGAGCTGGTGGAACAGCTGCTGCTCTCAGGCAGAGGGAGGGGCAGGGGAGGGGAAGGAGGTGGCCTTATCTAAGGGGGTGTCAGGGGCCAGCTAGCAGGTTCTTAAAGCACCTTTGCGGGATCAGGAACTCGGAGTCCCTAAGACCGAGCAGCCTGGTGGGTGCGGGGTGGGGGGGCAGTGGGTCACGTCTTGCTGCAGGCTCCTGCTATGGGAAGTCAGTGCTGTGGGTGGGATTTGAGGACTGTGGGAAAGTGAATTGCTCTCCTTGAGGACGCCCCCCCCCCCGCCCCCAACAGGCCTCCTTCCCCGGGTTAAGCTCACTGCTTTCCCTTAATTGCGTCAGAAACGCTAGCTATCAGCCTGAGGTAAGCGGTAAGCGGCTGACATAACAGGGTTTCACCCTGGGGTGGCCCTGCCGAGGGTGTGCTGGATGGGGGCAGGGACGATGGCTCCTGCAGGCAGCAGGTGAGTCCTGTCTGGAGGTGGGGGGGAGGCAGTGGGAGACAGCCCCACCTCCCTGTAGAGAGGGCCCTCCGCCCCTCTCCTGGCCTCTCCCAAGGCCGTGTCTCTAAATAGCTCCTTGGCACCTCGACCTTGGGATGGCGTCCGTATATTTATACCCACATAACCCGGCACTCTAATTGCTTTTTCTAAGGACCACAGTGTCCAGAGGCTGGCGTTGGCAACACCCTGCGGGCGTAATCCCGCTATAAATCTTGGATAAGCCTCTTTAATTGTACAGCCTAACCCTCTGGGTGCTTGTGACCTGGTGGAGAGGGCGGCTTGTGGAGGTGGGGCGGCGCTGACTGATGGCTGTGGTTTCGGCCACTCCCACTCCCGGGCTGCAGGGGGAAGGGGCTGGGCTGAGCCCACTCCCACTTCCAGCCCTGTGGGTGGCAGCTGCCCGAGACAGGTGGCAGTGGCAGACTCTGCTGGAGGCCTCCCCCACCCCCCACCCCGGCTGTCTGTGTGTCGCCTCCTTTGCTGACTCTGGGCTGGCCCTTGCCCCTGCTTCCAGGTTTCTCTCCACACTAGTCCATTGCCTTTGGGTTTAAGATGCAACCTCTGCAGGATTTGGGGACAGAGGTGCTGGATGGGGGCGGGGGCAGAGGTTCTGCACCTCAGTGCTCAGTTGTGGCAGCCCCTGCTGTGAGGGACCTGGCAGTCCCCTCCCCCCCCCCACCGTAAGTCCTACCCCCCATGAGCCCAGCAGAGCTGAGCACCTGTCTTATTCCTATTGTCCTGGGCATCCTCCTGCCCTGTGAGGTAGGGACCCCATTTTATAGGGAGGACCTGAGGCACAGAGAAGCCAAATTATAACTGGCAGCAAGTCACACAGCGCGTTAGGTGGGGAAGGGATTTGAACTCTGGAAGTCTAGCTCCAGGACTAGAGGCCTTAACTGCTCTTGTATTCTTGTCACTCTATCTTCTGCATTGACTGAGACCTGTGTGGGCCAGCCCGTGCGACACACACACACACACACACACACACATGTGCAAGGCATGAGATATGGGTGAGGTCTGGGCATTGCGTTTTATCTGAAGCTCAGATTCCATATAAATCTCCCATTAGCCTCTACAGGAATCAGACATTGGGTAGGTAGAAAATACAATTTCTACTCAAGACTCTTGAGGACTTCTAGAAAAGTCAGAGAGCTAGCTACTCTGCCAGAGCCCCTCACAGTGCCGCTGGCCCCTGCTCTCATCCCGTTGCGGAGGGCCTGGCCTCCCACCTGGCAGCTCCCATGTCCCCAGATGCTCCCGCTGTCACCATGCAGGGTGCATAGCCCTCGGGCGCTGGCTGGGCCTGTGCTGGCCTGTGGGCAGCTCGGTCCCCGCGCCCTGCCTGCTGAAAGAAGTTCGATTGGAGGGCCGTCTCTGGGTGAATGAAAAGAACAGGAGAGAAAGCCGTGCTCCGGCGGCCAAATTGAACGAGAATTGAATGGCCAGTAGATAGAGGCCGCTGTACCTTGCAGCCTCTTCCCTGAGAAAGATTAAAGATGTCTTTGGCCGTATACGGTATTGATCTGTCCTCTGAAGTGTAAATCATCAGTGAGTTGCTCAGGGCGGCACCAGGGAGTGGGGCAGAGGACAGGGTGTGCACACAGAGCCCCGGCCAAGGCTCGGCCGGCAGGTCCTGGGCACCTACTGGGTGCTGGGCTCCATAATTATGCTCATTTTGTAGATGAGGAAATGGAGGCCAGAGAGGGTAGGTCAGTCCCCCAAGGCCATGAAGCCAGAATGTGGAGGAGCTGGGACTGGAAGCCGCTCTGTCTTCTGGGTGGGGGGCTCCTGGGGAGCGCCCAGCACTGACAGACACTGGCATGGGGCTTGAAGAAAGCAGGGCCTGTCTGGGGGCTCACTGGGGGGTTTGGGTCGGGTCCTCTGTGTGAACAGTGCCCCCTGGGCACACGGAGGCCTGTGCTCCCAGGGTGGGAACCACATGCCTCTCTCGGAGCGGCAGGAAGAGCTTCGGGCCCAGGCCTGCTCCCGGGAGGACACCTGTCCTTGCACAGTGGGAAGTTCTGAGGCCGCATCTCCCTGTCATGCTCCTGCGTCCCCCGTTGCTACTCCAGCGATGCTGATGAGCCGACCTGTTGCTGCCCGACCTCCAGCTCCCGCTCCCAGGGCTGAGCCTCGGACTTGTATTTTGATGGCCCCTGCCAGTGCAGTGGCATTGGCGTGGGCACTGGTGGTGACTGGCAGGATGTGCCTGTGGCTGTGTGAAATGTCTGGACTCAGCTTCCCTGGCTGTACGTGCAACACGGGCCTCTTGGAGGCTGCGAGGGGCTGGGGAAGAGCTAGACCAGCTGGAAAGAGCTGTGCCAGCCCCTCCGGGTGCTCATGAGAGACCAGAGGAGAGGTGTGCCCTCGGCACTCCCAGGATCCAGAACCCCTACAGGGGGCACTCAGAGAGTCCTTTTCTGCTGCCTCCCCGCCCCTCCTTGACCTTATCTCCTCCCACTTCTCTTCTCTCTCTCTAACATTCCAGGCTCAAGCCCACCTCAGGGCGTTTGCACGGGCTGGTCCCTCTGCCTGGAAAGCTCTTTCCCTGGATATCCATGTGGCCCACAGCCTCAGTGTGTTCAGGTGTCTTCCCAGGTGTCCCCTCTTCAGAGAGGCCTCTGGTCACCGCGTCTCACACAGCCCTTCCCAGCCCATCACTCTCCATCCTCTCTTCCCCACGGTCTTGTTAAAGCACTTGACAAGTATGTTTTTATTGGTTTGTGGTTCACCAGGGCAGGGACGTTTTGCCTGTTTTGTTCTCTGCTACATTCCCAGCCTCTAGCACAGTCCCTGACGTGCGCATGGTAGTTGCTCAGAAAGTGTTTGTGGAATGGATGATTGATCACAAAATCCAGCCCCCGACAACTCACTTCTTTAATCCCCCTCCCACCCCTGGGCCTGCGAGGTTGCTCTCCTAGCCTCCGGAACGGCAGACTGAGGCGGGCAGAGCATCGGCCTCTGGGGTTAGATCGGGCTGCCCTGGGACTCAGCCTCCATCCCCACTGAGCTCCCTGCTGTCTCTGAGCCTCCACCGACTCGCTGAGGACAGAAGTCTGTTCTGGGGGGCAGAGGCAGGGCTGTGAGGACTCAGGGCCTGTCTGCAGCGGCTTCAGGCTGAAACGTGGGGTCCAGCCTCCTCTCATTTCCCCTACGGTGCCTGCCTCAGAGGGCGGGAAAGGGAGAGCTCGGCCCTGCAGACCCACCTGAGCGGCCCGGCTGGCCTGAGCCTCACAGATTTATTTCACACTTGCGGGCGTGGAGAGGCGCTTGGCCGCGGGCCTGCTGGCTCTCGGTGGGCGTGGGAGGAGCGGTGCCCTGCCTTGCAAGCAGTAGGTGCCGGGTAAGTGAATGTAGGGGTGCAGGATGCATCTGTTGAAGTGAAGAGAGACACTCGGGGGCTGCAGGGACCCTGCTGAGCCCGAGGGCAGGCCAGCAGGGCTGGGGGAGGGTGCTTGGACCAGCACAGCAGAAGGAACGGGCCTGCCAGGTGGGGGAACAGCATGAGCAAGAGTCTGCAGGTAGGAGTGAACGAGGCAGATGGGACCCCGGCGAGGGGCCTGGCCTGGTCCTAGTGGCCACAGGACAGGGGCCAGCGTGAAAGGGAGCTGAGCAGAGTTTCTTTTAGGACAACTCTGTATTTTTAAAGTTTTTGGCACTTGGGGTCACACCTGCTTGCCTGAGAGATTATATGAGCACCCACCATCTCCACCTGCCCCGTCCAACCTGCTCAAGGGCCCGAGGTCTCCCTGCCCATCAAGGGTCAGTGCCAAGGCCCCTCCTCACTCAGGCTTCCCTGATCGCCTCACACCAGCAGCGCTGCTCACCTGGGCAGGGACGGTCTCCCCAGCGTCGCCCCCTGGGGAGCTCAGTGCTGTGGACTCTGCCTCTGTCTCGTGCACTTGACTGTGTGCCCCTCGCCCTCCCTCACACAGCAGGTGCTGTAGAATGGACACATGGGTGAGCAGGTGTCCTCAGACATGTCACTGCCCTTCGGGGCTTCCTCTTCCCCTCTGCAGCAGGTGGGGTGTCGGCTCATCCCAGGGCCTAGCCTGACTCCACGGGCTGTGTCCTCTGTCGCTCGGACTCCCCATGCGCGGAAACGAAGACTGTCAGGGCTTGTTCCCACGAGCCTGGCTCATTCTGCAAACACCTCACACACTCACTGAATCTCCTTACTGAGGCAGCTTCTCAGAGCAGAGCTGGGAAATGAACCATCCGTCCCTCAGGCCCAGGGGATGGGTGTCCAATGGGACACTTTAGGGTGTGGCCCTTGGCTCAGAGCTGATGGGCCAGCAGGTGGGGACAGAGCCTGAGAACACAGCCTTCTTGCTCCAATCAGGTGACAGGGGTTGGCAGTTGCTGAGGGGATGGGGAGCTGGAAGCAGGGGGCGCCCTGCCACTGGGTTGGTGTTTATGACAGCATCCGCTTTATAGCATCTTCTCAGGACTCACAGCTCAGGGACCTGGCAGCTGGCACCTGGCATGGCCTGCCCGCTGACCATGCATTCTCCAAGGGCGTGGGAGGGAAGTGGGCCCGCCCCGCAGCCAGTCCCCACCATTCTAGCTCATCCACCAGGCCTCCCTGAACCCGAGGCCCATCGCATCGCCAGCTCCCCTGTGCCACCCGTCACTCTCCGTGGGTGGAGATTAAGCGGACCTGGCCCAGGCACCTCCTGCAGAGCCACGAGGCCCGCCACACGCTCGCCGAGTGTCCTGGCAGGCCCTCGGACACGGGCGAGGTGCTGGCGTTCATGTGACTGCGGGACGGTTGTCAGGTCAGTCTGTGTCCCGCCGCGAAGATGAACCTCGCGCCCGCCTGGTCCGCCTTGGGGATTGCGCCTGTCCACTCTGATTTCTCTGCCGCTCTGGCCTCTCGATGCTGCGAGTCCCCTGGGTTGAGTGTCACTTTCCCTGCTCTCTCCGCCTCGAGGTGCTCGCCCCGGCCTCTCAGGACGGGAGCAGAGGACGGAGTGACATCTGGATTCGCCTCAGCTTGGTGGGGTGCCAGCAGGATGTCAGGCCCGGCCTGCTGCTCTGGATGCTCGGCCCCTCCCTCCTGGATGGAGCAGCCGTCTCTTTCTCTCTGGCCTCCTTTGTGGCACAGACACTTGAGGATGTCTTTGGCCTTCTGAGTCCTGTGCTTTCCTGGGCGACACAGTCGAGCGGAGTGGTTAACAGCCTGGATGCTGGCTCTGCCCCCGGGCGCTGTGCCACCTGGAGCTGCCACCTAAAGTCTCCCGACCTCAGGTTCATCTGGGGACGTGGGGATAGTAACAGTACCTGCCGCACAGGTTGCCGTGAGCCCTGAGTCAGTACTGATGAAGCACTCAGCACAGCCTGGGCCCTTGCTGAGCACTAAGCCGCCACAGGTGTGGGCTTCCTCACTGTTGGCCAGAGTGCAGGGGCTGAGGGCCTGGGCTGGGAGCCTGGCCCAGGTCTCGCCCTGGCTCTGCCTCTGGGTGGCTGTGTGACCTGGGTGGGTCACTTCCCTCTGAGCCTAGTTCATCGCCAGCGTGAAGGTGATGCGTCAGGACCTCTGAGGTCCTCCTGACCTGGGTCTTCGCACCCGTCACCAGGTGAAGCTCTCCTGCCACCGCATGGTGGTCGGGCCCCACAGGTTGGCCTTTGGTTTCCGGCATGCCTACTGTTTTGGGCCCAGACCTGTGCCCCCAGAGGAGCCACATCCCGTGCCCACAGCAACTCCCTTTCCCCGCCCTTTCAGCCTCTGGTTTCTCGACCTCTGATACTTTTGAAAATAAATCTCTAAGCCTGGTTTGAACCCCATTTTCTCAAGTTCACTGTCTTGCCCTTACGTGAGCCTCTCCACCGAGAGCATGTAGGCCCTGCCTCCCCGGTTCTGGCCTCAGAGTCCCCAGTCTGAGCTCCTTGGAGATGTAGCTAAGGCAAGTCCCACCCTCATATTCTCTGCTCAGAACAGCCCTGCGGGCTCACCATTCGCTTTCCTTTCCACCTGAGACTTCCTGCTGCCGGCTGGTATGTGGCTGCTGACTGTCCTGGGGTGGGGGGGGGAAGGGGCCCTGTGTCAGCCCCACCTCCTACTCCTAGGTGACCTCAGACAAGGCACTTCCTCTCCCTGAACTCCCAGTTCCTTGTCTGTGAGCCCCGGAAGGGGCTATGTGCAGTCTTCCGTGGGCTCCTGCCCGTGGACATGCCGAGGCTGCCCACGGCCTTTTGCCCTGGTTGTTCTGTGTCTGTCCCCCCCCCCCCCACCTCCTGGTCTCCTCCAGAGCCTTTGGCCCCAAGGCTCTGCCTCCTGCCTTGGCCCTCAGCCAGCCTGGCCTGTGAAAACCCCTGAACTTCCTTTTGTTTTAACGTACGTATTTTTAGGACTGTGTCACATTAACTGTTCTTATAGAAGCTGTCAGGCCTGGCCCCACCTTGGACCCTGCACAGCTGCCCTGAGAATTGTCCCCATTTTACAGAGGAGTGACCGTGGCCTGGGCTGCCCAAGGCCTTGTCAGGGGCAGAGCTGGGGTCTGCACTTGACCACTCCAACACTGCCCAGCTCTGCAGCTCGAGGGGAGGGAGGCGGAGCCCTCCTTTTAATGGGGCATTGGATTCCCTTCACCTGCTTCTCCAGGGAAGCACTGGTGTCCATCAGATGGATGGGCCTGGGAGCACCGCCCCCCAGGGGACCAGGCAAGGGGGAGGCAGACTGGCTCCTGTGATGGGGGTGTGTGTGACAGGGATCACCAGCCAGGTGTGGCTTTGTATGAGCCTGTGAGGTGCCCCGTCTAAAAGTGGGCAGAACAGCTCGGCCAGCGTGGCTCAGTGGTTGAGGGTTGACCTATGAACCAGAAGGTCATGGTTTGAGTCCCAGTCGGGACTCAATCCCCAGTGTGGTGTGTACAGGAGGCAGCTGATCAATGATTCTCTCTCATCATTGATATTTCTCTCTCTCTCTCTCCCTTCATCTCTGAAATCAATAATATTTTTTATAAAATGGGCATGACAGGCCTGGGAGGTGGGGCAGGACATGTCCTCTCCTTCAGTGGTCACTCCTTCAGTGTGGCTCAGGGTTTTCAGGGACCTAGGACTATGCTAGCAAGAAAGGAACTGGGACATTCCTGCCTCCTGCTATTCAGCCCTTTCCTCCCCCATCTCAGCACAGTAATTCACTCATTGGATGAATAAATACTTATCGAGCACCTACTGTGTGCCAGGCATTGAGTCGTGACACTGAAGATACAGCCTGCAGTGAGCCTGTAAGTACATCGCTATGCAATTTCACACAGGAGCTCCTGGGCATCGCCAGGCGGAAGGATACTGCAGCGTAAGTGGCAGAGAGGGCAGGTGGTCAGGGAAGGCCTTCCTGCAGCGGTGACACAGCGTGGGCGTGAGCTGCGTGGAGATCTATGGGGAGATAGCCTCAGGCAGAGGAGCCAGCAAGTGCAGTGGCCCCGGGTGGGGGCCTGCCTGGCATTTGGGGGATAGCCAAGAGGCAGGAGGGGAAGGACACGTCGCCCAGGGCCTCTGGGTCACTGTGAGGACGTAGGGCTTTGCTCGGAGTAAGATGGGAGCCAGCCGAGGGCTGTGAGCAGAGGAGGGGCGTGAATGGACTCGTATTTAATAGGATTCCGCCAGCGGTGTGTGGGGAAAAGGATGTGGGCCTGGGGCAGGAAGGCCAGAGAGGAGGCTCATGCCCTCATCTAGGCAAGAAGTGATGAATGGGGGTGTGGTGGGTAAGGATATATTTGGGGTGTACTTTGAAGTTTGAGCCCACTGGACTTGCTGTCAGGATGCCCCGGGCAGAGAGAGGCGCATCGCGCAGGCACACCTGGCTTCAGCACCACGGATAGCGGCACCTCCAAGGCGGGAGACATTCCGGAAGCTCGGTCAGCTCAGGTCCCCGGCAAAGGCCAGCTCTGCAGCTCTGCAGTCTGTGCACGCGGAGCAGAGCCTCATTTGTAAAGTGCGGGTACCTTCCCCTCGATTTTGTTATCAATTTTTTTTTTTAGCCAGATATGTTTATTTCTGGGCACTGCTGCAAATTGTTTCAGGGATGAGGCGAGACTGCAGTTTTACAGCTGGGATGAGATTTGGAAGCAGCTGTTTCCAAAAATCTCTGCATCTGGCTAAACGGTGGTGGGGGTGGGGCAGGGTGGGAATGAGGGGGCTCTTCCTTGAGGCTGGGCGGTGGGAGGGGAGCCTTGAAGAGTGGGTGGGTCAGTTCCAGGGGAGGTTCGTGGCCGAATTTGGTCCTTCCTGCCACCAGGGGGGTGAGTGACACACGGCAGCGTGCCGCCCCAGGCCGGCCACAGGCTTGCTGTGTGTCTTTGGACAAATCACTCTTCCTTTTCGGTTCCTGGTTTCTCCATCTGTAAAATGGGGATAACTGTAGTCCCTACAGTTACTTGGTTCGTTGTGGTTAGAGTGAGGAAAATAGGCGAATTAGCCATTGGAAAGGCCAAGAAAGGGGGTGGCAGGGCTGCCTCTTCCTGCTTGGGGTCCTCCCCTGCCATGTGACTGTCCTCTTCCTCCCAGCTTTCCATGGCGCATCATAGCCGTGCTCCATTTTCTGTAGACAGAATGATCATATGGATGTTCTGCACACATTCTCATTTTTAATGAGCCGGAAGGAAAGCTAATGACCATTTGCAGACGTCTTGGGCCCAAGGGAGGCCTTGGGATGGGAGAGGAAGGAGGACAAAGTGACAAGCAATAGGAGACAGGAGGGGAGCATGAATTGGAGGGGGGTGGAGTAGGGGCTGCCTGTCTGCCCCATAGTGAAGAGAGAAGAGGCAACTTGCCAGTCACCTCAGAAGGTGTGAGGGAGAGAAAGGTGGGGAAGGAGAAGGAGGGAGAAGATGGCCTGGAGAAAGGGAAGGTAAAGGCAGCCAGGACTAGGCTCTGGTTTGTGGGGCTCAGTTTTCCTATCTGTACATTGGACGCAATACTTAAAACTGGGCTGATTGGGAGATCTAATGAGAGACCATGTGAAAAAATATTAAACTGAGGAGTACTGCATGAATGTGAGAGACCATGGGATAATGAGGGGGCAGGGTGTGTATGACAGTGAGCGAGGGGAGTGGAGAAGACAGGATGGGGGAAGGGAGTGAGTATGGAAGACAGGAAGAGGAGGTGGAGGGACAGGAGCAGCTGGGGCATGAAGATGAGGCATGAAGATCTGGACAATAGGCCAGCTCTTAACTAGTCCATCTGTTCATTCATCCATTCTTTAGCATCTATCATCTGCTTCACAGATGGATGTCTGCTCCCTGAGGGCAGGATTCCTGGCTTTCCTATTCACGGCCGTACCCTCAGTGTCTAGGACAGTGCCTAGGACAGTGCCTGGCACTGGGAGGTGATTAGCAAATTGTTGGTAAATCAATGACTACTCCGTGCCAGGCACTGTTCTAAGCACTTTAATGTGTTAACTCACTTATTATTCATATTCTGTTATGAGGAGACAAGGCCCAGAGAGGTTAAGTAACTTATCCACAGCCACACAGCTAAGACGTGGCAGAGCTGCAATCTGACCCCAGGTGGCCTGGTTCCAGCCCTCACGCCCTGAAGCATGAGGATTATAGAACCGGACACAAGCTCAGGCAGGGTGGTGAGTGCCAGCAGTGAGGGTGTGAGGAGAGCAAGTGGGCATGAGTTCTGCCTGGGGGCGGGTCTCAGATGTTTGAGGAGATGGAGGAGGAGAGGCTGGGTGGGGATGGCAGGTGGAGAAGCAGGAGGGTGTTTCTGGGAGAGGGACCAGCACCAGCTCGAGTTGAGGTGGAGGGGGTGGCCCTCTGTGGTACCGAATGGAGTTGTGAGGCCGAGGAAGGGCGAGGAGCTGCTGTGTGACCTCACCCCAGCTGTGCCCGGGAGCTGGGGGCAGATGGGGAAGGGGTTGTGGTCTCACTGTTGTGGCTCCCGGGCTGAGGGCTCGGAATGAACTCCCAGCAGTCCGGGGTCGGACTCCTCTTCTCTGAACCAAGTCTGAGAAATGGTGGTTTTCTCTCATTCTCACCCCCGAGAATGGGCTCCCAGGGCAGCCTGGGGTGGGGGCAGGCCAGGAGCCAGCCATCTCTCAGTGCTCTGACCCCTGTCCCCCATTAATCCCCTCCCACCATCACCTGCCAGAAACACTCATTTCATTTTCTATTTTTTTCCTTGTTTCTTGCTTCAAAGGTGTTTTGCTTAAATGGGTTTGTGTTAAGATTTAAGGTCGATCACTCAGCAAATTTCCCTCTGCTCAGAGCCAAGAGCCATGAATAATGCAGCTCTGAATGAAGCTGCTGCTGCCCAGCTGCCTCCTGGGGAGGGGACAGCCGCTGGGCCCAGGGGCGCTGCACCCCAGCTGCTCTGATGGTCACCCAGAGCCCGTAACCTCCTCTCCCAAAATATCCCCCGGGCTGGCCTGTGCAAGGTGATCCCTTTGTCTGGGGTGAGGATGATGCATCTGTTTTATATGCGTAGAAATGGAGGTTCAGAGCGGCTTTTATGGGTGAAGCGGCTTTTATGATGGAGCAAGCAGGTGATTGAGCTGGGACATGGCCCTGCCTGTGCCCAGGCAGCCCCCTGAGCCACACCCCCAGCCCCCTGAGCCTGAAGGGGCAGGGCTGGGTGAGTGAGGTCTGGTGGGCCTAGGGAGAGGGTTTCAGAGGAGACAAGGCTCTGCCCCACGTGGGCCACTGAGGCTGAGTTGGATGGCAGGTGTGGTGCCTCTCCACCCAGTCAGTGACCCCCTGCCCATTGCCGGCTGCAGTGGAGGCACCAACGGTGCCAAGGCAGGTTTGTGGCTGTGTGGCTGTAGGGCGTGGCTGGGTGGCTGTAGGGTGTGACTGTAGGGTGTGACTGTAGGGTGTGGCTGTGTAGGGTGTGTTGAGTGTGGTTGTGTAGGGTGTGGCTGTGTAGGGTGTGATGAGTGTGGTTGTGTGAAGCTCTGTGGTGTCTGCCTGCACTTGTGGCTGTGGGGTCGGGGAGGTGTGGCCATGTGGGTGCCTGTGTGTGGCCATGTGCATGTCCTGTGGGTGAGGCTGTATGAGGGTGTCTCTGGGTTTATGCTCGTGGTGGGTGGGGCCATGGGTCTCTGTGTGAGGGGTTGTGACTGTGAGGTTGTGTGAGGCATGTGATTTGGTTTGTGAGGGTGTGAATTGCTGTGTGTGTGTGTGTGTGTGTGTGTTCGTATATATATGTGTGTGTGTGTGTGTGTGTGTGCTAAGGGTGTCCTGAGATTGTTCAGGAAAGAAAGGATGTGTGTCCTGCTCAGAACAATCCTCAGGCCCTCAAGCTATGGCCTGGGGTTCTGCCCAGCACCCGACCCTCCAGTCCCCAGACACATGCACCCACAGCCCTGGGTCCTGACCCCGGCTGTGTGGTGAGGTCCCTGTTGTTCCAGCCCTGCCCCACCAGCCATGCCCACTCCCCGAAGGGACAGACTCCAGGAGGCAGACCTAGGCCTTCACAAACACCATCGCATTTAACCCGACTCCTGCTCCCCAAGGCGGAGCTCCTTCAAGTCCTTCCCCAACTTACAGGTGGAAAGCCTGATGCCCAAGAGGCTAAATAGCTGTGTGCAGCCTCAGGGAGGAGCCCCGTCCTCTGCCTCGGAGGGCGGGAGCTGTATGCGTGCGCTGTTGATGCCTTGCACAGTGCTTCGATGGAGTGCATCTGGGGGCCAGGGCCAGTGGGAAACCAGCCTGTCCCCTCCGTGCTCACAGCCCTCCCACGCTGCCCTCTCATCCCTGCCAGCTGGGCACTCAGCGGCCAGTTCACCCAGGAAGCACGGACCAGTGCCGGTCCCGAGCAGGCACAGCATGTGAGCTGGGTCCTGCAAGGCCCCGAGTGGAGAGGCGGATGCCGAGGAGGTGACCGAGGCCCAGTGAGCGCAAGGCTGCAGTGACCAGCCCCGGGCCCTCCTGGCTGAGGCTGAGGGAGCAGCTTCTGCAAGCCTGATGGGGAGCAGATGTGGTAAGACGGTGCCTTCTGCTAGGGACCAGGGTGAGATGGATGCTGCAGGCCTGAGGAGGAAATGTTGGCCTTGAGGGACTCTCTCTCTCTCTCTCTCTCACAGTCACATGCACACACACTGGGCAGGAAGCCACGTGTCAGACTTGTGCTTTATTTATTTTTTAAAAAATATATTAATTTTTTACAAAGAGGAAGGGAGAGGGATAGAGAGTTAGAAACATCGATGAGAGAAACATCGTCAGCTGCCTCCTGCACACTCCCCACTGGGTATGTGCCCTTGACTGGAATCGAACCTAGGACCCTTGAGTCTGCAGGCCAACGCTCTATCCACTGAGCCAAACCAGTTAGGGCCAGACTTGTGCTTTAGAGTGAGGCTGGAGTGAGACTGCATGGTGGGGGATGGGGCCGGAGCAGGAGCAGAAAGGGATGGTGCCGGGAACCAGGCCTGAACCCTGGCCCCGCCTCTAGCCCCCTGTGGAGCTCTACACCCTCCCCTCACTGTCCTGCACAGTCCTCACCTGGAATAGCCTCAGGTTAGGGGCACTGGCTCTGGGCCTGTGTGCTTCCCACCTCAAACACCCTCCTGGCCACAGTGCTGGTGCCTGGACCCATCCTAGAGCTCCACTTACTTAGGCACAGGCCCCCTTTCCAGTGGAAACAACAGTAGCACCTTATGCCAGGCCCGTGTGGCTCAGTTGGTTGAGCGCTGTGCTGGTTCAGTTCCTCGTCAGGACACATGCCCGATGTTGCAGGCCCATCCCCAGGAGGGGGCGTGCTGGAGGCAGCGGATCACTGTTTCTCTCTCATCCGTGTTTCTCTCTCCCTCTCCCTCTCCCTTCCTCTCTCTCTAAAAAAATTAAATAAAAAATTAAAAAGAAGTAGCACCTTATTAGTCATTGGCCCCTCTGATTTGCTTCCTTTTCTGAGTGCAAATTTGGGGAGAAAGCCTGGTCTTGGAGTGGGAGGGGAGGAAGGAAGGACGGTGTGAGCACTTGTGTTGGTGCATGCATGCATGTGCGTGCATGCGTGTGCATGTGTGTGAGGCCTTACAGTCCAGGGTGACTCCCTCGTGCCTTCCTCCCACCTTCCTCTCTGCTGGGAATGTGGGGAGCCTGCGGGTCCCCCTTGGGCTGTGTAGCTCCCCCCTTGCTCTCCACATTGCAATATGCTGCCATCACGTTTTGCTGTAATGTGGATTTTCCCGCCTGATTTCCTAGAATTTGTCTTTTCGTTGTTTCCTCCCCTTTTTAAGTTTAAAGACGGTGTGCTCGGACTGTGAAGGGACGGGGCAGGCCCGGCTGTGCCCCCTGTGAGGTTGGGCCTCAGGGAAATTGCTCGATGCTCTAGAGGAGGATTTTTCCTCCCTGTCTGAGCCCAGAGCCCGGGGCTGCTTGGGCAGAGTGAGCAGCCGGGGTTGCAGAATGTGACCCTGGGCGCTGGAGCAAGGAGGCGGGTGCCCCATGCCCTGGACGCTGTGGATGCGGTGCCTTATCTTGGTCACCAGGGCGGCCTCCCTCCTGCAGCCTGGCCATTTAGCTCCTTCCTGGGGAAGGCCCAAACCCTGCCATGGGGCTGGCAAGGTGGGTCTCCTGGCGAGAGGGAGAACACGGAGCTGGAAGAAGCCTGTAGGAGAGTCCCCCCAGGCCGGCTCCCTGGGTCACCTGTGCTGACGGAGGGCCATGCGCGGCCAGTCCAGGCCGGGGAGGTGCGGCCAGTCCAGGCCGGGGAGGTGAGGAGAGTCCAGGCCGGGGAGGTGAGGAGAGTCCAGGCTGGGGAGGTGAGGAGAGTCCAGGCCGGGGAGGGCAGGAAGACGAGGCCACTCAGCAGAGAGCCTCGCCGAGGGCAGGCTTCCCAAGTCTGGACCATTCCCAGTCCCGGGCTCTCAGGCAAGGCAGCTCCTCGGAACATCCGGAACATCCGACCGTGTAGGTCTGCGTCTGCCTCTGCCTCAGCGGCTGGCCTGGCCCGGCCGCCCTGCCCTCTGGGGGTTCCCCAGCCCTTGCTTCACTTCGCCCTGCTTGCTTCCACCCCTGCCCTGACTCCAAGACCATGTCCTTCGCTCCTGCCCTGTGACATGGCGGCATGGGAGGAGCCAGGCTGTCCACATGGCTGCCTCCCAGCGGCTGACCTGGTGGAAACATACGAGGCTTCAGGAACTGCGTGCTGCCTCAGTGGAGGATGAGCAGAGGCGATGTGGGGCAGGCGTGTGGTTGAATGCTTGCTCGGTGTCTGGGGAAGGCTGCCGGGGCCTGGCGCCCAGTGGGCCTTCCCTGCTAAGGTGCCCCTGGGGCGGGAGTGTCTCCTCGGACTGACTCCCTCCTGGTTCCCTTGGAAGGGGTCTTACCTGCTGGCATTTCCTAAGGTCGATTGTGCCAGGCGCTGAGCAGGGCACTTGTCGAAGGAATGAACGAAGGAATGAGCAAACACACAGACCCAGCCCTGGCCTTGGGGAGTGCAGGGGGGCAAACTCTGGGGCAGATTCATCGGCCGGCCCGGGAGGACACGGGGAAAGGTCACCAGATCACAAATGGGAAGGTCACAGAGACCACAAATACAATAGGAAACCGAGATCAAGTTTGATAGTGGAGTCTCTATGCGACATTTGCATCAGGCTGGAGTGGGGGTGGCGAGGTGCACGCGAGTGGGGGATGGGTGGGGAGGAGCTAGCCAGGTTGGAGCCCACCTAGGGGAAGCTAGGATTTCAGGAACCTGCTGGCTGGCAGGATAAGAGCAGCTTCTGGCAGGCCCCGTCCCCCCTCCTGGCTACTTCAGATGCCACCGGGCCAGGAGGGGCCGAGGGCCCCATTTCATGAAGGGACAAAGGGACAACTTGGGGGTTCTCCATCAGGCGGCAACGTGAGGACTGGGACACCTTCGCTGTCACTCGTGTCCGAGTGCTGTGTGTGGCCTGGTCCTGGAGCCCACATTTTCTAAGCTTTTCCATTTTGCCCGATTGCTCCTGACGTCTGTTTGAAGAAATACAACAGAGGTTGCCTGGAAGGAGCCCTGTCCTGCCCTGTCCTTCGCTTCCTCAGGTGACCATGACCCTGAAGGTGGCGGGGTCCCTTCCGGTCCTCGTCAGCCACGTGGGGAGCATTTGCTGAGCACCTGGCATGTGCCAGGCACTGTTCTGGGCGCTGGGGAGGCTGCAGCGGCTCCAACAGACGGCGGCTCCTGCCTTCCTGTCGCTGTTGCCGTGTGTGTGCGTGGCCACAGGGGACTCTCAGCGCGTGCGGTCCTCAAACTCCAGGAAAGGGACGGTCCTGCCGCAGGTTGCTCTTCAGTCAGCGTCGTTGTCAGGATGCTGTCCCGCTGATTCCCGGGAGCTGTCTTATTAACCGAGACTCCTAACAGCCCGTGTCCAAACACCGCGGCTCGCCTGTGCTGTGCTGCTGTTTCACATGTGGTGCGCTTGTCTGCGCACCGTCCTCACGTCCCGGGCGCGTTTCTCTGGGCCAGAGTGAGAAGGGGACGTGCTGGCTGTGGGCACTCGGCACACTCAGCTTCACAGGACACCCCCCCGCGGTCAGCCATCCAGTGACACCCGTCC
>PVJC01015500.1:0-34976 GCA_004026665.1 Murina feae
TCTTACAAAGGAATAGGATGACTGTGGGGTGTTGACCCCATCTTGGAAACAAGAGGCTGTTTAAACAATGATCTGGAATGTTGTAGGACAATGCTTCTCAAACCGTAATGTTCATGCATACAGGTCACGTGAGCATAATGTTAAAATGTGGATCCTGGTTTAGGAGGTCTGGATGAGATTCGCATGTCTACATGCCAAACAGAGCTCCCAGGTGAAGCCCATTCTGCTGGCCTAGGTACAACATTTCGAGTAGCAAGACTCTAAGGTATTTTCCAAACCTAAGAGCCCAGAATAGATTTACCTCATGGCTCTATCTCTTTCTGTGTGATCATGAAACCAGTTCTGTAACATGTCATTGTCACAGATTTCCTCAGTTGCTAGTTGGAAATAATGAGTGTTGCCTTGTTGAAATGTTTGGATAACTCAGCGAATTAATGCACGTAAAGCATGCAGCAGAGAGCCTGTTGCATGGTAAATACTCAATAAATATCAGCTTTTATTATTGCCATCATTATTATACAACTAAAAAGTCATGAAATACAGAGTAGTTTGGCCTTTTCTGGTTTTCGTCTTAGCTGATGCAATCAGATTGTGTTTACTGTCTCACTGAGCAATGATGCCATAGAGTTTACCCTGCTCGCTGCCAGACAGACCTCCAATTGCAGCCTACAGTTATTTCTAGGTTCTGCTAAATTCCAAAGTAAATGAAATCGAAAATGACTCTATTATGCAAATAATGGTGATGTTGAAGGAACATGGGGATGAATTTCTGAAGACCTAGTTTTCTGTTCTGCCTTTACTTAGCCAGGTGAATGAATTTTTAGAATTAAGTGCAATATAAAATTATCACAACACTACTTCTCCCTGACAACCCCACAGAACACGGGCCCCTTTTATAGCCGACCAGAATCCCCAGAACATCTTTCATGGATTGATGACTTGGCCACAGACATCCAAGAAACAGAAATTGCCATCATTTTTTGGGCTGCACGTGCTTTTCTGGACTCTAAAGTATATACTATGCTGCCTATTTCTTCTGCTGAATACCCTGTTTCTAGGTATAAAGAATGTTTGGCACTCATGCTGATATCAGAGTATTGGACTAGGAACCCTATGTAATGGGTGACTATGGCTTATTGGAAATGTCTGACTTTTTAATTTTGGGCATCCAATAAAGAGGGCTAAACCTTACTCCTTAAATGCTTTAGCTAATTAAGAAAAAACTAAACTTTTCAATGAACATTTAAAGTTCATTCAAAGGCCAATTTTAATCTAAAAAATAGTTTTAAATAAAGGATATTCATTAAATTGAATAAACATATAGTAAATCAAGTATTTATTGAACTCCTACCATGAGGTCAGTTCTGTGCTAAGTATTATGGAAACTGTAAGAAGAAGCCTAAGACACAGAAGTTGAATATATAGCTTCAAAGATGATGCAGACATGGAAAAGTTTGAGATAATTCAATGCTGAGATGAGTAGAATCAGCTCTGGGTACCGCCGCCTTACAGCACCTCCACCTGCCTGTCCTCTCAAACTCCCATTCACCTTTACCTACTCAGCTCTTTATTTTTTTCTTCATTGCTAGCACACCATAAAATCTAGTTACTCACTACATTCCTTGTCTACTATTGTTTTCCCTTATGAGAATCAAACTCCACAAGGATGGGATTTTTGTCTCTTGCTTATTGAAGTATCTCATGACCTTACAAGTGTCTCGCCTCTTTAAAGAGACCAATGCCAAGTTTAAAATAGCATTTCACAGTTCATAGACATTCTGTGTTCCTAACATACAGAAAGAGGTGAGCAGAAAATATTTTATAACTGACTAGTTTACATGAACTCTGTTTTCTATGCTCAAAAATACTCAGGATTTTGTCTTTTGTTTTTCTTTTGACACCTAAAATTAGGCTGACCTAAAGATGTAAATAATGAGAATAAATTATAGATTATTGCCACTCCAAAAGGAAATGAAATCTGCAATGACTCCATAACGCAAATAATAGTAACACTAAAGGAGCATGGGTCCTGCCTCCAATTGACCAAGTAAACAAATAGTATCTCTTGACCTCAGAGTTTGAAATATGAAGTTATATCTAAACTAAAGACCTGGTGCACGAAAATTTGTGCACTGGGGGGGTGGGGGAGGGGGAGGAGGGAGGGTTCCTCAGCCTGGCCTGCCCCCTTTCACAGTCTGGGAGCCCTCAGGGGTTGTCCTACATGATGGATGTCCATGGGCAGTGGGCCTAAAGCACAATCTGGCCTCCCTCTGCAGGAGGTGACCAGGCTGATTCGGGGAAAGCTGCCCCCAACACCCCGCTGCTGCTGCCACTGCCAGCCACGGCAGCATCGAGGCCTGAGTCCTGGGTCTTGCAGCTTCTGGGGCTTTGTCTGGATGGACGTCCATAAGACGTCTGCCCTAATTAGCATATTACCCTTTTATTGGTATAGGTGATAACTAATGATATCTAAGTTTGACATCTAATTTTCTTAGCATGACTCCATTTTGCACACCCCATCTCAGTACCCCCAATTCTACTAATAGTTCAAGTTTAATGATCTAGAAAAGATAGAAATGAACAAGAAGAAGAAGAAGAATGCCTGTTAGGAAACATTTGCTGTTATTATTATAACCAGGGCTACGAATATAAATCAGGTAAAGAAATACTCCACTTATCAATGATCCAATTTTGAGCAATTCTAACCGGGCTCCACTTCCCCTCTACAAAATAGTAAAGAAACAAACAAAATATTAAAAGTAAATTTAAAAGGCCCTAGAAGAGCAAAAATAGTGCCATTACATTTACTCTCTAACTCTATTAAGTAACCTTGCGTCTATTTATTTTACACATAATTATTTTAGGCTTAAGTCTGTTTTTCCAAATCCAGAGAAACCAGAGGCAGCAAATTTTTAAATGTTGCTGCTGGAGCACAAGTCTTGTCTGGATAAATAAGTTAGAGCTATTAGTTAAAAGTTAAAGACTTCCATTCAGAGACGAACTATTGTAAACCCATTTTACTAGTAACCTTCAATTAGAGTAAATTTAAAAATGATTTTCTGACAATGACCCTAATTTATCAATAATAGATCAAATTACATTGATCACCTCATGTAAAACAGCAGGACAAAATTCTCGCTAAAAGTAGTTGGCACATAAACACCTTTGTGTGTGGTACCTGGAAAGGTGCACTCTTATCAAACTTTCATTCCCCAGTGATGTTAGATAATGAGATACCATTGCATTATTCTCTCTCCTTGGATTTCTTTGATAATTATTAATAAAGATATTTTGACACTCCTCTTACTTCAACATATTTCCTCTAAATTTTTAGCATGTATTGCATAGCATGGAAGTATAGGTCCAGATCTTGGTAATTTAGGAAATAGTGGACAAGTCACATTAAAAATGAATGGTTTAGCCCTGGCCGGGTTGGCTTGGTGGATAGAGCATTGGCCTGCGGACTCAAGAATCCTGGGTTTGATTCCAGTCAAGGGCATGTACCTTGGTTGCAGGCACATCCCCAGTGGGGGATGTGCAGGAGGCAGCTGATCGATGTTTCTCTCTCATCGATGTTTCTAACTCTCTATACCTCTCCCTTCCTCTCTATAAAAATATCAATAAAACATATTTTTTTTTAAAATGAATGGTTTAGCCCTAACTGGTTTGGCTCAGTGGATAGTGTCGGCCTGCAGACCGAAGGGTCCCAGGTTCGATTCCGGTCAAGGGCATGTACCTGGGTTGCGAGCACATCCCCAGTAGGAGGTATGCAGGAGGCAGCTGATCAATGTTTCTCTCTCATCGATGTTTCTAACTTTCTATTCCTCTCCCTTCCTCTCTGTAAAAAAAATCAATGAAATATATATTTTTTAAAAATAAATGGTTTAGAGCATGGGCTTTGGAGAAGGTCCGAACTGAACTGTAAACTCATGCTTACTAGTATGTGACTTTGGGCAAGTTCATTAATATCTGTTATTCAGACTCCTCACCTGTAAAATGGTGAGCATAATAACTCTTTCAAGAGATTTTGTGAGAGTTAGATAGAATATATATGCCAATCTCCTAAATGTAAAGCCTGAAAGGTAGAGAGATGCTAGACAAATATTTGCAAGTCATTCGTGAACTTCTGCTGCTTCACCTGTGAAATGGGGAAAACAATCTTACCTGCCTAGAGCTGTTGTTAAAAGTAAATGATACCAAACACAATGCACCATTATACATGGGACATAATGTATCCCCGGAATCCAGTGAAAACCTAACAAAATGTACTCATTGGAAATTTTGTTTCAATAATTAGAAAAAGATGCCAAACTACATGGTACAATTTGAGTTCAGAAGGAGGGCAGACCAGGGTGGGTGGGAGTTGAAAGGGAAGGCTGCATCTAGAAAGTGCAACCCTGAAGCATAGCTCTAGAACCCTGAGAGGGCCTGAGGAATCAGCCGCTCTCTCTGCTCTCATAGCCCATGGCTACCAGGTGCTCTGCAGGAAACGGACATACACACAGGTGCTTGGAATCTGTTCCCTGCAAAATCGAAAGGGAGACACGCACATGTTGGGAAGTGCCGATGTGAGCTCCAGCAGTGGCCTACGTGTTCCCTTGGCAAAAGGCAGCAAAGCATGGAAGATGGCTTTGCTTTTGTGAACACTACTGCCACAAAGGCCTTCTTCTGCTTCTTTGGTATTCATCGACTTTAGTGCTGTAATTCACACTGGGTCCCTTGTTGTTGTTGTCTTTCTTCCCCCATTGACTATGTAAATATTCAATTATTTATTAGCTTTAATTATTAGCCAGAGATCTTAGATTTCCCCCTCAGATTGAAAATAGCTTTTCACATCTTTTTCCTGTTGATAGAAGTGGCACACACTCAGGATAATTAAGTCAATCAATAGAGACAATTTGAGAAACATGTAAAAGTCTTTGGAAATTTCTGCAAGGAATCAGAACTTCACAAAGGTAATTTGACAGAAGAAACCTGGAACACTAATTTGAAAGGATATATGTGTCCCTGTGTTCACTGCAGTGTTATTTAGAACTAGGAGCCTGGTGCACAATATATTGCGCACTTGGGGGGGTCCCTCAGCCTGGCCTGTACCCACCCAACCTGCAGCCCACCACCTGCCCATCGTGCCCTGCCCACCCCACACACCCCACCCCCATATCGTGCTCCACCCACCCCCCACACACCGGGGCCTGTCACCTGCCCTGCACGCCCAGCTTACCCTGCTGCCTGCATACACTGCCTGCGCTGTTGTGCTGCCGGCCTCCATCTTGGCTGAGTTAATTTGCATACAGCCACTCTGATTGGCTGGTGGGCATGGCTTAGAAACGGTCAATTTCAATATTACTCTTTTATTAGAGTAGATAGCCAAGATTTGGAAGCAGACCAGTGTCCATCAGTAGATAAGTGAGAAAAAAATGCTGTGGTACATTTACACATTAGAATACTACTCAGCCATAAAAAAGAGGGAAACCTTACCCTTTGTGACAGCACAGGTGAACCTGGAGAGCATGATGGTAAATGAAAGAAGCCAGTCAAAGATAAGAATTATGTGATTTTACTCACATGTAGAATTTAATAAACAAACTGAACTACAAACCAAAATGGAAGCAGACTCATAGATAGAGAGCAGGTAGACAGCTCTGGCTGGGGGAGGAGGGTGGGAAGTGTTGGAGCTGGAGGGATTGAGCAAAAGGAAGAAAAGAGAGAGAACCCATGGATGTGGACAACAGTGTGGTGATTGTGGGGGGTGGAGCTGGGAGAGAGCACAGAGAAGGTAGTGGTGATGAAAAAAATAAAGTAGCAGAGGCCTTGGTTTCATGCAATAATCAATGACTAACTTCTTTCCCCTAGAGCTACAATACAATCTATCTAATATACAAGTCCGGTCATGCAATCCCTGCTTAACTCTTTAAAAACATGCAAAACAAACAAACAAAAAAAGTGTCCCATTGCTTTTGCAGGGATTTTCTGAATCTGAGCACAGTGTATGAGACCCCACCTGATCCTTCTGCAACTGGTTATTTCCCACCATTCTCTCTCCACCATGAGCTTAAGCTCTGCCCCAGAGCATTTCTTTTTCTTTTTTATTGATTAAGGTATTACATATGTGTCCTTCCTCCCCCTGCCCTTACCCCCAACCCTCTCCTGCTCATGCCCTCCCCACTCTGGCATCTGTGTCCATTGGTTAGGCTTATATGCATGCATACAAGTCCTTTGGTTGCTCTCCCCTTTATCCCCACCCTCCCCTACCTTCCCTCTGAGGTTTGATGGTCTGATCAATGCTTCTCTGTCTCTGTATTTGCTTTTGTTCATCGGTTTATGTTGTTCATTATATTCCACAAAAGAGTGAGGTCATGTGATATTTATCTTTCTCTGACTGGCTTATTTCGCTTAGCATAATGCTCTCCAGTTGCATTCATGCTGTTGCAAGTGGTAGGAGTTCCTTCCTTTTTATAGCAGTGTTGTATCCATCGTGTAGATGTACCCGTTTTTTTAATCCACTCATCTGCTGATGGGCACTTAGGCTGTTTCCAAATCTTAGCTATGATGAATTGTGTTGCTATGAACAGAGAGGTGCATATATCCTTTCCAATTGGTGTTTCTAGTTTCTTGGGATATATTCCCAGAAGTGGGATCACAGGGTCAAATGGGAGTTCCATTTCTTAACAGAAACACATCAGCCCAGAGCATTCCTTTAAATTCCCCAACTGTACATATCAGCTTTAAAGCCTTTTTTGCTTCTTAATTTTTGCATAAAGAGAACTAAACTAACAGGAGCCACTCCCACTAAAAATATATAGAAATGTTGCACAAAATACCACTACAAGCATTTTTAATGCATACTGGGCTTTCAAAAGCAAGACACGATTCCCAGGTCCCACAGCCTAAGAAGAATTTGCAGTCAGATTTGTAAACTTGCTGAAGCCTTCGTGATTCCAAGGATAGTGAACACGGACATAAACCCCAAGGATCATGTAATGAGGGGTAATTATCCACGAAGAAGCAGGTAATGTGTTCGTAAAGAAGAAGGAAGAAAAGTGGAATAAATACGTAGAAAAATTAAGTAAAATACTTGATTAATCTAAAGAAACATAAGAAAGAAAAAATAATAAAAAAAATAGACACATGGGCCAAGTGGAAGACAAATAACAAGAAGGTAAATTTAAACCAAACTAGATCAGTCGTTCCATTAAGTGTAAAGGAATAGACAGGCTAATTCGATAATAAAGATAGAAAGATTATTAAATATGCTTAAAAATAAAAAAAATCCTGTTTAAAATAAGTGCTCTTTTAAATATAAAGTCCTGGAAAGATGGATGGAAAGGATATATTCTACCAGCACTAAACAAAATAAAGTTGATGCGGTTATATTAAAATCAGATGAAGTTACTTTTTTATTATTTTACTAAGCTATAAAACACAGACACAAAAATTCACTTTTCTTTAGTAGCAGTCTGTGGGTTTTGGCAAATATATTCAGATCTCTAACCATCACCACCATAATCAAGAGAGCAAACAGTCCCATCACCCCCTGCCCTCCCCAATATGCCATCGAACCATCCCTTTGCTGTCAACTCTTTTCTAGTTGCCCATGGAAATCACTGATCTGTTCTATGTCCATATAATTCTGCCTTTTCCACAATATAATATAAATAGAAGAACACAGGATGTAGACTTCGAGTCTGACTTGTTTCAGTTACCATGTAGCATTCAGGATCCATCCACACTCTGGTGTGGATTACTCGTTCGTGTCTTTCCATTTTGGTAGTATTCCATTGTACCGATGTGCCAGGGTTTGTGTACCCAGTCCCTAGTTCAAACATTTGAACTATTTCCAGTTTTGTACCATTACAAATAAAGCCATTATAAACATGCACATGTAAGTTTTTGTGGGAACAGAAGGTTTCATTTCTGCAGAGTAAATAGCAAGAGTGGGACTGTATGATAAGTGTATTTTTAACTTTATAAGAAACTGCCAAATTGTTTTCTAAAGTGTCTGGACCATGTCGCATTCCCACCAGCAATGCATGAAAGTTCCAGTTGCTCTGTGTCCATGTCAGCAGTTGTTATGGTAAGTACCTTTCAATATTTTATCTGTTCATGTAGATGTGTAGTGGTTATCTCATTGCAGTTTAATCTGCATTTTCCAAGTGACTAACTTCCTTAATCTTTTCATGTGATTGTTTTCCATCCATATATCTTTTCTTGGTCAAATGTTTTGCCGATTGTTAGAAGGTACTTTTTTTTCTTGCTATGAAGTGTGAAAGGTACTTCGTATATCTTAGATACTAGTCCTTTATCAGATATGTGAATTGCAAGTATTTTCTCCCAGTCTGTGGCTTTGCTTTTCAACATTCTCTTAACACATTTTCTTAACTATTTATTCATAGTTTTCTTTTACAGACCATGCTTTTTTTTTGTTGTTATGTGAAATAAATCATTGTCAGCCCCAAATAGCAAGGATTGTTTTCTTGTTCCTCCCCATCCCCCACCAATGTTATGTAGTTTGATAATATACAAAGTCCTATGATTTATTTTTAGTTAACTTTTGTGTAGTGTGAGGTATGGTCTAAGATTTTTATACATTTGTTTACATATGAGTAGTCATTTCAGTAACTTATTTTTTTTTAGAAAAGACTTTACTTTCTTTATTGAATTATTTTTGTCCATTTGATGATTATCAGTTATCCATATCTTTGTGAGTCTACTTTTGGAGCTCATTGATCTCTATAATCATCTTTCTTTAATATAACACTGTCTTGACTTCTGTAATTTTATGTAAGTCTTAAAATCATGTAACGTGGCATGATATAAAATGCAGAGAGACTGTACCTGACTTATGAATTGAAAGAATTCATACTTCAAAAAGTCACTTTTCCTCCCACATTGGCTTTATGGATATTAAAATACCATTAATATTTTCCTTCTATTGATCTATTTTTTGGATCATGATCAATTGCATCTGGAATGTTTATAGGAAATCCAAAGATAACTGAGGAAGAAGAAAATGTTAGGGACTTGCCCTCCCATTTATCAAAATCATTACAAAACTACAGTAATTAAAACACTATATCACTTATACAGGGATAGACAAATAAACTAATGAAACAGAGTAGATAGAAATCCCCAGAAACAGCTCTAACTATAAACAGACACTTAATATGACAGATGATATTGCAGATAACTAAGGAAAAGATGGAGTTTGCATAAGACAGGGCAATTGGCTATTATACAGAACAATGAATTTGGACTCCTCTTTACACCACATATGAAAATCAACTGAAGGTTATTAAAAATTTCATTGCAAACATAAAATAATAAATCTGCTATTATACAGAATATCTTTACAAACTTGGGGTAGGAAAATTTTCCTTAATCAAGTCTGAAAAATGCATATATCAAAGAAAAGGATAGATAGTTTTGATGACACCAGGATTAAGAACTGTTCACCAAATGATAACATAGGGAGACGTAAAATACAAACCATGAACTTAGATAAGATAGTTGCATCACCTATAACTGACAAAACACAATGTCTAGACTAGTTAAATAAATCCCAGCCCTCGGGAGAACAGTGGGCAAATCACATGTACATGCATTTCATGGAAAATATGAATGTCCAAGAAACATATGAAAAGTTATTCAACCTCAGGGAAGGATAAATTGAGACCACAATGTGTTATCCTTACATGTTCACTAGTAGGACAACACTTAAAAACACTGGTGTGGCTAATCACTGGTAGAGATGTGGCTGCATGGGAATCTCATTTGTCACTGCCACAATCATTTTGGGAAATAGTGCTGATTTTTCTAATAAAGTTGAGGATACATATGCCTGAGACCAAAAAATTCAGCCCTAGGTATATACATATTCCTGCAAATGTACACCAGAATACATAATTCATAAAGGCATTATTTGTAATAGCAAAATATCCATCAACAGTAGATTATCTAAATAAATTGTATTCATACAATAAAATGTCATACAAAAGCAAAAGTGAATGTACGATAGTCTTACATACAATATGCCTGAATCTCAAAATCATAATACTGAGAAAAAAATGTTACTGAAGAATACTGTTAGTGTGATTCCATTTATATAAAGTTTTGGAACAAGCGGAACTAAACAATATATTGTGTAGGATACATACATATGACACATACAAAATAAGTTAATGATTATTACAAATGTTATAACTACTTATTTTATTGGGTACTGAGATAATATGATAGGAGAAGAGGATTTGGGTCTTTAAAAATAATGTCACTGTTTTATTACTTAAACAAAGTAATAATTTTATTATTATTTATTATTTACTGTTTATTATTATTTTATTAAAATAAAATATTTATTATGTAAATATTATAAGGATGTTTATTATAGTCTTTTAAAAAGTATATGTTTGTGTACATTTGTATATCTCTAGCTATGTTTACTTTACAATAAATAATTAAAAAGAAATAGAGCACAAGTAAAATTTGACATCCATGATGACATTCATGATGTATCAAAAAATATCTTCTGAAAATATTGTACTTAATGGAGAAAAATCTGTGGCATTCTCTTTTAAGTAAATCAGGTAACAGTGCCCATTATAACTAGTTGTGTTCAGTATTGTTTCAAAAAGTCTTAGCCAATCAGTAAAAGAAAAATCAAAACAAATATTCACAGAATTAAAAAGGAATAATAAAAACAGTGTCAGTATCTGAAGTTGCTATGATTATTTTTATAGAAAATTCTGAATAATTTACTGACAAACTATTAGACCTAATAGTTTGAAAATTCTGAATAATTTACTGACAGACTATTAGACCTAATAAACAATACTGCACAGCTCCTGAATATAACATCAATATAAAAGATAAATAATTTTTAATATACCATTAATAATTTAAAATAAATAATTTCAAAAGTACTTAAATATTCTATTCAAAAGACAATAAGTATAATAAAATTTCTATAAGTCCTTCTGTATGGAAAACTTAAAATTTTGTGAGATGACCTAAAATAAGACTAACTTTACGAATAGAAAGACATGTATGTTAAAGATAAATTCAGTTTCCTTATTCTGATGTTGACATTAAAATTCATATAAAAAAAATAAAGGGTCCAGATGACTTGGCTCAGTGGTTGAGCTTCGACCTATAACCAGGAGGGAATCGCGGTTGGATTCCAAGACTGGGCACATGCCAGGGTTGCAGGCTCGATCCCCAGTAGGGGGTGTACAGGAAACAGCCAATCAATTATTCTCTTTCATCATTGATGTTTCTATCTCTCTCTCCCTCTCCTTTCCATTCTAAAATAAAAATATATATACATATAGTTTTAAACAAAACAATAACAACAAAAAAACTAAAGGACTTTAAAGATTAAGAAGGGAACATTTTCTCCAATAGATTTAAAGCTTTAGTATATATTGCCCCTTACCTAATGTCATCTATTTTAAGATTCTACATATCATAAGTGACATGTCTTCTAGTCTGTGGCTGCTCCCCAGCCTGCAGCAGTTTCTTCCCATGAAATTCCATTGCCTCTGTACTTACCTCTGTCATAGTATTTATCATAGTGTTTATCATAATCACACTGAGATTTGTCTAGACTCCTTTATCATAATCTGACTATGTGGAATATCTTTGTGGCTCCTTGCTCTCTTACATAATAATTGCCATTATTATTCCTTGGTAAATGAGCTTATTGTTTCTATTAAGGTCTTACCTAGTCCCAGGCTTTGTCAAAGAACTTTGAGTTTAGTCATTGTCTGTACTGCACTACTTGGGGCTCTAAAGTCATTTCTCAAAGTACCTACTTGTTCTACCATCATTTTTTCTTTAAAATTAAGTGTAGTCCTTCAAAAGCATGAATTATAGGATTTCCTTACCTGCAAGGGACCTTAGATTATATTCTTTCACCTCTCCTTTTATAAATGAGGAAAGAGAGACCCAGGGTCCTCAGACAGATATTTCATTTAAAAATGTTTCAAAGTATATTTTATCTATTGCATAATATTTCTACTCCCTGACATGTATAAAATTAAATGAATTGAAATCCTATTGGATGATGTACATTCTGACAATAAAAGGAGCCAGGAAATTCATAATGCAGAAGAGTATGTAGAAGCTAAAGGAATCATCAAGCACAATATGTGGTTTAAATATTTACAGCAAGTTATTTTTACCAACTATATTCTCTTCATTCTGCTTTACATCGCATACTTACTTTATTAAAAGTTACTGGGAAAATTGACAAATATACTAGGGGACAATTCAGGGAATTTTCTGCTCATACTCTCAAGCCTAAATAAAAATATCCTCAATGCGTACGCTAGAAATTCTAAGGCAGTTGTTTATGTTTGGCAAAGAGTTATGTAACCTTTTAACTTTAATTTCAGTTACCTCTTTCATTAAAGAAATAATCCTGAATACCACTATTTATTTCCTTTTGGAACCTTACCAGGTGAAAAGAGAATTCAAATTCTATGTGTTTTGGCTAGCAGAAAACTTTGGCGTTGGCTTTGCAATTTATACATCCTGTTTGTACTCCCTCACATTGTGAGCAGATCTCCTATTTGCTTATACAATCGCTCCTTCCACACCTACACCCCTCCTTGTTTTCTTATGTAATTACAGCTTGCCTATTAAAAAATTCAATTAATGCCGCAGCCAAACACATTTTATATTGCAACAGGAACATTATCAACTATGAATTTGAACAGAAAACGGAACAGCTTTTTAAATTTTTTCAGACCCATTTAATAAATGGAAGCAATGTAGACATAAGGTAGTTCTGATATTTTTGTAGCTGAGAAAGCAACTTTAATGAAAAGAGAAATTATAAATTTTTTAATAAACACAGTCTTGATGAAATTAAGAGACTTGGATATTGGAAAATAGCATACTGTCAAAGGAGCTTATGGAGTAAAAATGCCATACTGAATGTCATCATACCTGATCACCCCAAGTGTGGACTAGTTTTGTGTTGATGTGAGTAATTGCAATTTGGGGAAAATGTGAATGATACAACAGAAACTGATTTCCTCACCCTAACAAACAGGAGATATGGATGATTCCCACGTTAATGGAGTTCACATTTAGAAATGTCCAGACATTTTGTCCTGTGGGAGGACTCACACTTCTGCTTTTTACTCCTCTATAGAGGAATGTGGAAATTTAGAGACATGTTTAGCTTTTAAAAAAGAATCTGCATTACATAAAAAAGATGATTTAATGAGAATATCTATATCTACCATATAAATTATAACTAGCCGAGGGTAACATGAAATTAAAAATACAAGGACTACAAAACACAGGTATATTTCCTTATACAAACTATGGTTCCATTTCTCTTCAGGTTTTCTAAAAGTCTACACAGGGTATATGACAAGTATCAATGCATAAATCATCCATTTAAACCTATTTTCCTTGCCTCTCCCCAATGGGCAAAAATTCTTCCTGTAACTTATCAACATAACACTAAACACATAAACGAGCCTTTTAAAAAAGCCAAATCTTGTTCCTAACTGAATATATGCTTGAATTTTTCCATCTTCACGTTTGGTATTGTTCATGTGAAGTCAGGGGGTGAGGTGGGAAAAGATCTGTTGGAAGCACACCCTTGCCAAGCATTAAAGTTCTGCAAAATGAAAGGATTTAACAGCAAAACCAAAACAAAACAGGGAGCATATTCAACCAAGAATGTGATACATCCCTGACACATTTACAGGCGGATGTGAATGCCTTTGGTTAGGCGATTGCATTAGTTAAGCTATTTCTCCTCTCTCTCCCTTTCACAGAATTTCAACAGAGGATTAATATTTTTGGATGATATTCAAAATGCACAAAATTAAAAGAATGATGATTTAAGTCCCATCATCTACAGTTTCATTTCCTAAGTCTTGCCTTAATCAATGATTCTGAAAAGTGTACTTTTGCTGACCTATTAGTTTTTGCTCATCAGTGCAGTTTATAGCAAATGTATGAATAGTGTAGTTTTATTATTAATTTTATACTTATTTCAGAGGTTAATCTTATTCACGCTTTAGACTTGCTTAAGGGCTTCAAATCATACTCTAAATCCCATGAAATATACATAATTTCAGATCATTTTTTATGTTCTGAATAAGGGGACATATTATTTCCTATCATCTTGTCTCAGAAGTGTGGCATTCCTCTACCCTACCTGGCATACTTCTCACCATACTCCTCCCCACATCCTTCAAGGCTCCTCAGCATGTTTTCCAGTTTTCTTACATGTTATTCTATCTACCTCAATCTGAACCATCACCGTGCAGTTGGTTTTTATTTTAAACTGTTCTGCCCTATTCAATAGGCTTTTAAAAGTGTTTTTTTGACTCTCTTTTAAAAAATGAAATTTGCCCTAGCCAGTTTGGCTCAGTGATTAGAGCGTTGGTCTGTGGACTGAAGGGTCCTGGTTCGATTCCAGTCAAAGGCACATGCCCAGGTTGCCGGCTTGATCCCCAGTGCGGGGCATGCAGGAGGCAGCCAGTCAATGGTTCTCTCTCATCATTGATGTTTCTATCTCTTTCTTCTCCTTCTCCCTTCCTCTCTGAAATCAATAAAAAATATTAAAAAAAAAAAAAAAAAGAAATTTGAGCCAAGTATTGCCAATGTGAACAGGCTTGGTAATTTTGGATGCTAGGAAGGAAGTCATATTGGGTTCTATTTATGTTGGGAAATAAGATCAACTAGCTTAATAGATTAAGCAAGGATAAACAGCAATGCTTCATTTATCTTGAGTGAATGTAGTGAGTATATAAGTATCTGGAGTCCTTTCAATCTTGCTCTAAATTGTTTTGCCCTAAGTAATGTTAACCAAGTTGGTAACTCATAGTAAGCTTTATTTATACATATACTTCATACCCCAGATGGATAAGACCAGCCTCATCAGCTTTAAATTCTTCAAGATCCTTGACCTTTGATTTGCCGTCTCAGGACACCAGGCAGGCTTTGCTGGAAACTAGTCATTGGGCTATTTAGGGTGGCCGGTGACCTACACAGGGCATGATGGAGTCGGAAGGGCCATAGAACTTACTGGGGAATTTGTGATTTAACTTTGATTCTGAAGGACAACACTATTTGCAAAGAGAAAGAGTCAAACCATAGGACCCTCTTCGGTTGACATCCCTTTTGTAATTTTGTGATTATTTGCTGATTATTGGCACTCACTTGTGCAGACCCTGGGACTGCCTGGCGTCATTCCCACTCACTCCGTCCCTTGCTCCAGTGCCAGTTCATGTCTGGTGCAGGGCTGGTTCTGCAAAGGTGGGCTGGATAGAGAGCAAGGAGAAGGAGGAGGTAAGAAATTCTTCCTTCTGTGTGTGCCATTGTATTTGACTCAACTTTAGTATTTCCAGTTTCTCAGGGAAGTTGGGGTTTTTCACAAAAGTTGGCAAGTCTCCTGGATAAATAAAACCTTTCTAGGAGACAGCCATTACTGAAAGGGAAATGGCTCCAAGAGGAGACCTAACTCCTGCACCCTTAAGAAATAGACCTCCCTTCTTACCAGGAAAAAAAAAAAAAGAAGAAATGGTGAATCTTCCTTGGTAAAGTTGGCACATAGCACTAAAGGACAATCCACCCCTGAGCAGGAATCTACAATTTTGGTGTAAAACAGGCTTGTCCCATTTGTTAAAGGAGGTATATGCCCCTCTCAGGCACTGTGGCTAGAAAGGGTTCTAATGGTAGAATGCCTGGCAATGATTATATTTATTAAATGACTGGGAAGTTAGTGATGGTACCACTTAAAAAGCCAGACCAAAAACTGGTAGTCATAGCAGCAGCAAAATGGCAGGAGGGTTATTACTGCTTGGGACCAAAGACACCATGTGAGCAGCATCCAAGGTAGTGACTGGAGGGGTTGCCAAGGCAACAGCGCAGCAATAGCACCATTGTTTTGATGAGGAGAGACTGGTTGTTAATCAGGTTAATGGATGCAGTAATGGGAGTTTGTGAGTACCTCCAGCTCCATTCCAACCTGATCTGCTGCCCTTCCCACCTTCCACCAAATTAGATGCCAGAGAACAGAAGACAGTAAGAAGAACTGGGGTTTCAGTATTTATCCTAAAGGAAATTTATCTGCGGAATTGAATTCTCTGTTCTCTTCCATTGTCCCACTCAGCGCCGGTGGCTTATTGTTTGGACATGTGCAAAGGCACTCACATCGGAGAGGTCCGAGTTCAAGTCAAAATTCTTGCTAACCCTCTTGAGTCTTGATTTTGTCATTCATTAAATTACAGTAATAAATGGTCATAATAATAGTACCAATCTCACAGAAATGTTGTTAAAAGTTAAATGTAATAACAGTCACAGGAGGTTCAACATAGCAGATGTTAGCTGGCAAAACTGATTAGATCTCTTATGGGTTATCAAACTCATGTCATTGTCTGCGTGTCTTTTCTCCTTACCTACTTGCTGCAAGTAGAATAAACAAGAAGGAGGTTGCGCTTAGGTGGGGCGCAGTGGTGATTTATTGATTACCTACTTGGTGCGAGGCACCTCCGGAAGGAAGTGCAGGAGTATAGTAGGAAATAAAACCTAGTCCCTTCAGAGTTCTAACTGAACAAAGGCTACCACTAAACACATGACTGCCCACATAAATCTTACAGACCAATGATCAGCAAAAGTACAATAGAATGGAAATATATTTGGCACAAATGGAAAATGAATTACATAAAACCAAATTAAAATCATATTTACCAAGTAAAAAAATAAATTCACATTTTGGAAATGTATAACACAGTGGTTCCAAATATTATGTTAAGCATTAAAAAAGGGGGTGGAGAGGGAAGGGGACATGCAAAGAGCCATGGTAGAAGCTGTGACCAAAATCTCTCTTTTTCTATCAGGTACAAACCAGGTATTAAAAATTGGACAACTAGAGAACAGTTTCAACTTTCGTGAACACACATTTGAGGCTATTAGTTAAGAGGTGGAGGAACAGAAGAATCTTCTGCTGATGAATACACTCTAACATTCTTCATACATAAAGATATAAATGAAAGAGTGTGGACTTTGTAGTCAAGGCACACCTGCTTTGTATCCTGTATGACTTCCAGGGAATTCACTTAAAGGGTCCGAATCCCACTTCCATAATCAGAAAAATGGGAGAATAATAACTAAGAGGAAAACTGCCTAGAGTTATCAATATGTATAGCTGGTATGGTGCAAAGTCCCTGGTAGGGCCAGTGACTAACTGTTCTTTCTCCCTCTCCTGTGCTTTCCCTACCTGCTCCCCTGGTCAATCACCCCACTTTGGCATTACCCAGGAGGAGATGGACCAGCTGCCTCCTTACTAATTAGGAACTAACACCAAATCCCACCAGGATCTGATCAAAGTAACACTTCCCCTCACACATGATGAGGCTCGTGCTTCAGGATGATTCTTACAATCCACTGGCTGAGAAATAAGCATTTGCGCAAGGGCTGGTCAGACTTGCTCAAAGCTCAGAAACACAATTCCTCTTTGTATTTGGCATGCTGGCCTATGAACATACAAAAGCAAGCATGCTAAAAGGACACATTCCTCTGTTTCCTTCGGATTAGCTTCACTATGCAAAATGATATTGTTTTATAGTTTAATACAAATAGCATGAGCTTATAAATTGTTTATGGGACATTTCTTTCTAAAAGTATTATGGTGCTGAGTATGCTTCTCTTATCTGACAAGAATATAGGTTAAAATGTGGAATATTTGCTATTTGGGCACAGTTATTTCTTTAAAGGTACAGATAGAATTATCAGGAAAAGTGTGTGTGTGTGTGTGTGTGTGTGTGTATGTGCGCGCGCGTGCAAATTCTTCAGATTGTAATGCAGATGGGATGGAGGAGGTAGTAGGCATGCTGAGTCACAAACGGAAGGTATTTAACATCTACCTCAAAGAGGTAATCTGTTCATCTCTGACACATTTAGAAATCGCTTCCACACATACTAAAAGGAGAAACAGAACTGTTTATAATAATTTAAGAAACAAAATGCATATGTGAGTGTGTGTGCAAAGAGAGAGAAATAAACAGACTGAAATAGTCTCTTCTTCCTCTTCCTCCTCCTGCAAAGCCCTTCATTTTCTTCTTCCCTCCATGTTTCTTGGATAATCGCGTCCATTTCTATATTTGGCCTATAAGGCTAACCAATTCCTACCTGTAACACAAACCGAATTCCGTCATCTGTAACTGTGTGCTGGCCACCTCAGACTTTAACCTCAGACTCAACATGCCTGAGTAGAAGGCCTAGTGTTTCCCTCAAACAGCTCTTCCTAACATTAGTTCAGTTAATGTAGCCTGATCTCTCACAAACTGCAATGCAATGCCACCGACAGCATCTTAGGATTGATCAGTCATTTACATTTTCAAAGTTGAGGATCCCATTCCATAAAAAGAAAAAAATAAGGCAAGCCATTACCTTGCAAGACAACCCTTGGGGCCTTTGACCAGAGTCAAATCTGGGACCCTTTAGTCCCTGGGCCAATGTTCTAACCACTGAGCAACCGGCTAGGGCCAGACAACCTTTCTTTATATGTAAGTCTGTAAGTGGTTAAGAGGAGAGTATGGATTACTGCCTGGCCTCAAGCCTCAGCTCAGCTCCTTGCTAGATGAGATCTTACACTTCTCACCTAACTTCCTTGTGCTGTGATTTGCTCATTTGTAAAATAAGGTTAATAACAATGTCCATATGACAGGGTTTTGTGAGGAAGAAATAAATTAAAACATGTAAAATCCTTAGCATAGTGTCTGGCCTAAGGTAAGTATAAGTAAGTTGTTATTATTGATATTGAGACAGGCCAATAAACCAGGACAAGTAGAATAGGGAAACTGAGGCAGATAATTAAACAGCAGTTTGCAACCATCTAGTAAACCCTAAAACCTATCTTCCCTAAAACAAGGACACTCAAGAGTAAATGGTTAGCATTTCTCCTCCACAACCAGCGGGTAAATAGCTTAAACCACCCTACTCAGGGAGACAGCAGAAATCCAGTGAGTGCCATTTGCCAACCACACCTAAGGACAGATGAAGTTAAGGGAATAAATCTCATTTTGATACACGAGCATAAAGCTGATGTATATTGTATTGAGATCCTCCCATAAGACCTCTCCTAAAAAGCCAGCCTTTAAAACGGCTCCAAAGCAAGGTCCCAGAGCATTCCCTCCCTCTGAGGAGCACTCCAGTACCCCCCCTCACCCCGCCCACACCCTGCCTCCTTCCCCCACAGGCATGCATCTCCTCAACTCCAGGTGGCTTGCAACTAGGGCAACAATGGGCAGTGGCAGTCCCTCCTGGGCAAACCCCCTGAACCTGTCCTCAGGGCCCCATTTTCTTGTCTTCTTAGTGAGGCAAAGCAGCCCAGCCTAGCCTCATCTCCCCAGCCCTTCCTTGTTCCACTGTCCCCTCAAAAATTCACCTGGACTCATATTGTGAACTTTTCCTACAGGAAGTCAAGAACCCATACACTATATAGGCCAGCCTCAGGCAGACCCGCCAAGGGTCAGGTCCCCTTTCCAATAACAATATTAGTATGATTAATACTATGAAACATTTCACACATAAAGGTATAATGAATTATGTGATTAGCAATCATGTACCCACCACTTAGCATAAGAAACAAAGCATAACTAATATAATTCCAGTCTCTAATTCTATTTTTTTCTTAAAAGCTAACCTCTATCCTAAATTTGGTATTCAACATTTCTACACATTTCTTAATAATTGTGTTATATATATCTGTAAACAATGCAGAAAATGTGTCTCTCTCACATCAATGTTTCTCTCTCCCTGTCTCTCCCCCTCCCTTCCACTCTCTCTAAAAATCAATGGAAAAATATCCTCAGGTTAGGATTTAAAAGAAAAAGAAAAAGAAAAAAATTGTCAATGCTATTAAAAAAGATTCAAATCCTTACTTTTTCTTATTTTCACTGAAATATTTATTTTATATTTATTTTATTTTTCTTGGTACAGGTATGTTCTGACAATTACTTTGAATTCATTTATTTCATAATTATTACGTAAAATATTCTGTCCTATGAAGGAGAGTGATGTTTAAAAGATGATGTTTAAAGATGTTCATTCTTTATATCAAATATACTAGTTATACTGCTGCACCTGCCTAACCTCACCCACTTTTCCACTGAGATTTTTGGCCATGCCAGTTATTAAACCATAAAATTATTAGAATCAGAATTCCAATTCTGATGCTAAGCAACACTATATGACATTATAATACAGTTTCATAAAAAAATATTTATAAACAGTACTATGTCACTAGAAAAATCAAATTAAAAGCATCATACTCATGCTTAGCTACCAAACACATACAGTACTTATTACATTACATCTAAGAACTGTGCTAGGAGGGGAAATCGAAGAAAAATAGATACATGTTTTTAATTCTCCGGGACCTTCTGATTCAATGAGCAGATAAAAGATGAGCCAAGGAGGGAACGGGGTACAGTGGGGGGACCGCCTGATACTGCGTGTAAGGACCTGGGTAGAGACTGGGGTTCTATCACCTTCTAGCTTTACGACCTAGAGAAATCGCTCATCTTCTCTGTAACATGGGGATGCTTTATCTTATAGGTATAGTGTATCTGGCATGTAGAAGTCATCCAATGACTGGCAGCTAACTATGAATACGACTTGACAAATTAATTGTCCAGGAGATTAAAAGTTTCAGGCAACAGTAAATAATATAGTTTCCATTAATTTCCTAATGGAAGATACACATAGTATAAGAGTTCAGAAAAGGAAAGAGCATTTGCAACTGAGAGATCACAACAGTTTTAGGCCCAATGCTGGATTCAGAGCATGCCCCGGGAGTTGGAGAGGAATGGCGCCTGGAGGCAGCAGAAGAAGCCCCGATACAACAAACTGCCCTAAATGAATAGTCTTCATGTCCCATTGGTTCTTCCTGGCTCAAATCAATATATTTTCCAAGTTGAATCAATTAAACTGGTAACAAAAGATCACATATGCATGCTGCCTTTATTTAAAATACACAAAAAGTAATGCAAATACAGTTAGCGTGTTTTATTGTGCTCCCTGCTTAAAGCAATGGATGCATCACTATCTAGCATAATTCCATAGTGAGACAGTGTGAAGCCACAGCACCTGTGGCCTCGGGTTCAAAGACTTGGAGAAAGAGCTGATGTGCAAATTAACACACAAGACAAGAAATATGAATTTTGAAATTCTGGGGGAAGCCAGTTGTGATCTTGGTACAAGGGACCAAGTTCCACTGAGTCTCCATCCCATCTGCTTTATTTACTAGAACACACAATTGCCTTTTAGGAGTGCAAACATACATATCAAAGGTGATGTTTGGTAAACAGCAAGATTATCAGGTTGGGGGGGGGGGGTTTGCTTTAGGCCATCGAGTCAGCAGTAGGTAATAAAATCCAGATATTCATCCCTGAATATCAAAGAGCCCCATTCAGCCTTCTAACTGGACTTCTCGCATTTATATTAATTACTGTTGATCTTGGTTCCCAGCAAGACAGAGATGTTTGGTATCAAACATGTTTTGTTTTCTTTTAGAAAAAAATACACACAAAAATAAAATGCATGTGCTATGGCATTACAGGTAGGGACAGAGTTTACTCTGGGGGGAGAGCTAGAGGACAGGGAGGGGCAGAAGGGATCTGCTACCAGCTTCTAATGTCCTGTTTCTGAGGATGCTGGTTACATGGAGGTCTTCGGTTTCTTAAAATTTATTAAGCAACACTTTTATTTGTACTTTTTCCTGTGTGTATGGAATAATCCTCAATGAAAAGTTTACATTGTATAATTCATTACTGAAAACTTTGAAAGAAAATAATGAAGGAATACAGGGGAAAATTGAGAAAAAATCACCTATAACTGGAATTCACAATAACTACTATTGCTAACATTTAGGAGTTAAGGCCTCATACATAATTAAGATCATCCTATATACACTACTTAAAAACATTTTCCCCTCACTAAGTAATCATAGGGCAAGGAGATTTCCATCTCAGAGAATATTTTTCTAAAATATAATTTATGTATGTACCATAATTTTCTTAGTCAATCTCTTTACATTTTGACAATTAGAATATTTCTATTTTTAAATATCACTATGAACTCTTTTGTAATAAATATATCTCTCAATATTTGACCAAGATACATTTCTGTAAGTGAAAAAGTTTAAAGTTTTTGATACACATTTTAAAATTTTCCCTTCAAAATTTAAACTCATTTCACTTAAATGCTCAACAATATTGATAATATACATATTTGAATCTGTGCATTTTGTAGTTGGACATGTAGTTTTCTTTCAAAAGTTCCTTTTTTGAGTCCTGAGCTCAACTGTTGTTTTATGTCATTAGCCATCTCTCTTTCTTTTTTTGGAATGCCTCTTCCTAGCCTTGGCCAATACTTTTGTTTTCTTTTTTCTATTAGAGCATTTTACTTCTCTCAGATTTCTCAGCTTTGCAGTTTCCTGTTGTCTCAGCTCAGTATTTCATTCGGACAAAAATCTAGGCTTTATTGCTTTATGAACTAAGTTTCTGTTTGTTTGTTTGTTTGTTTTTTATCCACTGACTTTTTTGGCATGTGACCCCATTTATGTTTCTGGTTTGTTCAACTTTCCTACGCGTTTCAAAAGCTTATCATAACCATACCTACAGTGGACAAGACAGTAGTCACTTGGTGGCAGAAACAATGGAGACTGTATATAAACTCTTCCCAAGTGTAAGGTCATGAACAAACCTCATTCCCAGTACTGCTACCCAAGAGTCACTATACTTACCCATCTTAAATTATAATTGAAATTGTTCACCCCAATGTAGTGGCATCAGAGTTTTCATAGATTGAACTCTTTATAGTTTTTACAGAGCATCTGTCTTTGTAGATGAATTTTGCTATTTCTATTTTTTTCTGAAAGCTTGTTAAAACAAATAAACATTCTTTAGATTCCCTCATTGCACTAATGTCCATTAGAAAAACAAACAAACAAACAAACATAAAGTGCATTTTCAACCCAGCACAGACTGCCTGCAGCTTCCTCTCCCTGGGTTTGCTCTCCCTCTGTCCCAGTTGGGAGAAGGCTGCCTGAGATCCAGGGTTCCGGCCTATCTCCCTGAAAGATGACTTCCACATTCTGCAGTGTGGGAGGATGTGCGCCGATGAAGTCCATGCTGGGAACGGCTCAGCTGGCAGGGCAACCAGGGGGGTGGACATCGCTCTGCTTTGTTTTCTATCTTTAGTGTGCCGTGGCCAGCCTCAGTCCTTTTCTCTGTTGGTCCTGAACATTTACCTTTATTCCTCTTTCTTATGGCTATTGTTTCTTCCTGCTGTCACTTGTGGTGGGCTTTTGGGAACACAGAGCTTTTGAGGGAGATGTAAATTGCAGGCGGCACTGAGTCCTTCTGTTTTCTCATCGGAAAGCAGCGTTTCGGAGAGCTGAACTGGCGACAGAGTTCTGTGCAGTCGCGCGGAGTTCAGGAGTATTCCCAGTTCCCAGGCCCTGGCGGTGCAGAAGCGGGACTTTCTGAAGAGGGGGTACTTGGCAAGGGCAGGGAGGAAAGGGGCATTTGCAGAAGCAGATGCTCCAGCCTTCCTGGCGTTGAAGGAAAGCTGCTCTAATCAGACATCAGCAGTCCCACAGACAATCCCCAGCTTTGGAGAGAAACAACACACAGAGTCCCTTAGCCCAGTGCATCCGTATAGGAGGCTCGCCTTAAGTATGTGTGTGCACGACTCTAAAAATGTGATGCAGAGTTAAAGTGAGGCATTGTTTAGGTTTTAATGAAGGCAACCGATTTTTAACAACAGAAGTTCTGTTGCTGATTATCGCCTCCTCTCCCCCCACCCCCACCTTCAGTTCCTCTGCCCCTGCACCTGCTTTCATTTTTGGCTTCTTGGCACTGATGTTCAGAGACATCAGCTGGCAGTGGCAAACTGCTAAAAGCTCCCCTGCAAGGCAGCTCTGCAAATGCCAGCCATTTATCCACTGGTGCATGCCAGCTTAGCGTAAGGTCTCCCTTTCTCCCTCCAACCCCAATCCCCTTAGCCCCCCAGTTTTACTTCCAAATGGCAGTAACTAATCCAAGCCAAGCAGTGGTCTGGCCCTGTGAGCATCCATTAAGGGTGGCCGCATCTATTTGCTGCATCTATTTGCTGTGATTATAATATTTTGATCCAAAGGGTGTTGCAGAAAATTCAGACAACAATACTATTTCTTCTATTCAATAAAGAGCTATTGGCCCACAGGCTCATTTCTCTCTCCTCGGCAGATGGTGGGATAGTGTCTTGAGGTCTCTTTGACTTGAAACAGCCTTTTTGTTTTTGTGGCTTTTTGAGAGCCAGTTGCCCCAAATTCATTGAATAAAGACATCCAGTTTGCAGGGTAAGCTAATCTCCGGGAGATAAATACTGACTTAGAGTTGGGGGCTGGTGGACAAGCTGGAAAGGCAAAGGGGGCTGCTGGAAGCTAAGAATTCAGTACGAGGCTGTGCAGCTTCAAAAACGATGGCTCTGAGTTCTCCATTCAGCACCAGCAATGCAGGCTGTGCACTGAGAAAGTGTGAGAAATCTGTGAGAAATTCGACATATATTTATTTTTCTTGGAAATTAGAGAATATCTTCACAGTGTACACTCTGAGGGCTTTTGTTTTGTTTTGTTGTGTTTTTAATGATCTAAACCATCTGGGGAGCTGATAAAGAATGTGATTTTCACAAGCTGAGCTAGAAGCCTATTGCTAAATCCCAAACCTTTATCCAGCCTACAGATAAACCCAGGGTGGGAGCACTTCCCTTCCAGCTCTGCAATACGAGGATCCCACGTATGCCAAATGCTTCAGTCTCTGGGTGGTAAGAAAAATAGAGCTGACTAACGGAGTCTGGCCCAAGCATTCACAAATGCATGGGACCTCTTTTTGAAAGAGTGGTAGGAGGTCATAGATTTCCAGAAAAATCCGTCTGAAAACCAAGTCATCATCATATTTAACTGGATGCCTTAACGGTCGTTTTGATTCAGGGATAAGAAGGAGCACTTGCAAATATTTCTCAGTCATGTGTTTCTCAGATCTGGACTCTAAAACCCATCTTACTAGACAGGGCGCATAGAAAGCACTGCAGCCACAATTTGTGGTGACTGTCTTGCAAGGATCATAATCTTATATTAGACGCTGTATGACAAATGACCAGCTAGGCTTCTGGTCAAATGAGGGTTTGCCATCAGCATTTGGCCCAGCAACGTGGATGAGATAGAGAAATCAGGGAATGACTTTCCCAGGAATGGCTTATTCACTGAAAGTAAAAACACATCATGGCGCAACCCTCTCTTTCCCCTGAATTCAATTTCTTCTTCTCTGGTGATCTACTGTAGAGGGACACACGATCAAACTGAGAAGTTATTCCACGATATTCAAAAACATGTGCGCTATAACTTATAATTTACTCATAGTGCATACAAACATCTCTAACCAGAGTCCGGCAATATTGCTAAGGTATAGCCCTACTAGTTTTGCTCAGTGGATAGAGCATCAGCCTGTGGACTGAGTGGTCCCAGGTTCAATTCTGGCCGAGGGCACATGCCTGGGGGTTGCAGGCTCAATCCCCAGTGTGGGGTGTGCAGGAGGCAGCAGATCAATGATTCTCTTTCATCATTAATGTTTCTATCTCTCTCTCCCTTCCTCTCTGAAATCAACATAAATATATTTAAAAAATATTGCCAAGCCCTGACTCATTTGGCTCAGTGGATAGAGCATCGACCTGCAGACTAAAAGGTCCCAAGTTCGATTCCGGTCTAGGGCATGTACCTTGGTTGTGGGCACATCCCCAGTAGGAGGTGTGCAGGAGGCAGCTGATTGATGTTTCTCTCTCATTGATATTTCTAACTCTCTATCCCTCTCCCTTCCTCTCTGTAAAAAAAATCAATAAAATATATTTAAAATAAATAAATAAATAAAAATATTGCCAAGGTATGGCCATCAATTAGTATTCTCTTCTCTCTCTCTCTCTCTCTCTCTCTCTCTATATATATATATATATATATATATATATATATATATATATCTATATATCTATATATATATATATATATATAACTGATTTCAGAGAGGAAGGGAGAGAGATAGAGATAGAAACACCAATGATCAGAGAGAATCATTGATCAGCTGTTTTCTGCATACCCCCGACTGGGGATCAGCCTGAAACTTGGTCATGTGCCCTGACTAGGATCAAACTATGACCTCCTAGTTCATAGGTCAAGACTCAATCACTGAACTATGCCAGCCAATGAAACCTACATTTTAATCACCCAATCAATCTATCAATCAGAATTTAATACTTTTCACATGCTACTCATACTTTACTCAAACATAGACAAATGATGTCAGAAAAGTCATTTTAACACGTTTAAAATATGTTCAGAATGAAGGATCCAGTTAAACATTCAAGGGAATCACACTTCTACTCAACGGCACTCTTTCCCAGAAGATGAGGAGCGGTGGCACTGCTGCCTGAGTTCACAGGAAATAAGCATTGGGCAATAAAATTTTATTAGTGGGAAGAATTTCAGTAATAATGCTTACTTCAGTAGTTGTTTTCTCCTTCCATGAAGCCGGAGAGCTATGTTACCTCTCTACCCCTCACTCTAGCTATGATGTGCTTTCAATCCTAGAAGAACCAGTGTAGTGGGGGTGGGGGACCAGGAGTGGGGACATAGAACAGGAAGTGAAAACCCTGACGCCTAAGACCTCCATCCAACAATTCCTTTAAGTCCTTTAGACCCTCTACAAAAGATAAATCTACAGTGTAAAAATCGATCCTATACAAAATCAGTGTTATCTACTCAGATAAACTCAGTAAGCGAAAAAGAGTGAGGCACAGAGTAGGAAGTGATCAGTCCTACTGAGTAGACCAAGGAAGGCTTCTTGGAAGATACAGTACCTGATCTCCTGTGTTTATTCAACAAGTACTTATCAACTGCCAACTAATGGTATGCAAAACGATAGGTGCAACCATTACAAAGCTGAGAAGAACCATGTCTTTGTATTTGTAAGTGGATAAGCCTTGAGCAGATAGCCTTTCAGTGAGAAAAACTCTCACTGGCTTCTGAGTCATTGCTCCCAACCCCCGTAACTGTGACCCTTTCGTGGCAGGGGAATCTCTTGCTTTCCCTGCCTTTTGAAAAGGAACATGGAACAATATCAGGAACTGCATGAAAAGCTCCAGCCACTGCGCACAGCTGCCAGGGACCTTGGGAAAGGAAGCAGATAAGAAACTCGCTTCTAGGAATGCATGGGGAAGCCTCCACTGTGGACAGAGGGAGCAGTGACCTAACCAGGACAAAACAAAGACCTAGGTGTTTGGCATCTAGGAAGGTCAGTAAATATCACTGAACTCCAATTACAATAACATGCTGGGAACTAGACCTGAACAACATTTTTTTTTTACAGGAAAAGAATACGCAACCTGGTTCTTTTATGTCTAAATAGCCGAGATGAGCCAAGTTAATCCTAATGTCAAAGGTAAAAATCGTGGTTTTTCCAGTGATCAAGCATGTGAGGTTCTTCCCACAGGTGGCAGAATGTTGGGCCAATGGACTCAACATGAGCAGAAAGGAAACCTTTGCGTCTGCCTAAAGAAATGATGCCCTGATCTACTTCCCTTTATATTGCCAAGCATAATCACTTATTACCTATAAGAGCAATACTTCAAACAGCATTCTCTAAAGAATAATAGCTCATGCTATTTTCAAGGCACTGCTTGGCATTGAGGAGGAAGCACAGAAATATTCCTTGGAAACACCATTAGTGTGATGCTTAAAAGAATTAGGGAGACAAGATACACTCCTAAAATAATGAAACAACATATTAAAACATGACACTGCATATACTTGTTAAATGCATATTATAGACAACAATTCACAGACAGAATGAAAGGAAGACATTACTGGAAGAGGGAGGATCAGGAAATATTTTATAAAAATTGGGACCTAAAGAATGGGAAGAATTTAGATAGAAAAAACAAACAAACAAACAAACAAACAAACAAACAACATCAGGCAGGAGCACTCTAGGTCAGAAGAGGAAAGCTTTTAAAGGTATGGGAGAATTATGTTAAAAACTACTATGTTCAAAACAGGGAACCTGAGAGCTTACTACTACCACAGCTGCAAGAAGACCTTTCCCCACCCCTCCCATCACACACACAGAAAAGAATATTCTGGGGAAGTGTGAAGCATCTGAGAAATGGGAGTGGCTCCAGGGGGAGGAAAACCTTAGTGACAAAATGTCAGTGCTGGTGGCTTAATCCTAAGTAAGCAGCATGGAAAACAGTGATTATCAGGGACTTGGTCCTGGATGACCAGCATTACTTCATTAAAAATTAAAAAATGAAATTTGCTTCTAAATAAATGCTAATTGTATGTCAACCACAGCTCAATACAACGAAACATCCAGAACTTGTTCTCAGAAGTTTGCTTTAAACATGAACTGGAGTATAGTCTCTGAAATAAACTAGCATCTCCAGCTATTAGAATCTCAGATAAAAATTCGATCATAATTTTTATAAATGTAAAATCCTACCATAATTGTTATAAATATAAAGTGACATATGTGCATACATTTGTATGTGTATGCTTATATGTAATCTTCAGAGAATTAAAATAACTTGTCCAAGGGCACACTAAGTCTGGGGCTCCAGAGCCTGGTGCTATAGGTTATAACGCGTTCCCACCTAACCTGTGGTGTGCGCCAGAAAGATCCCCAAGAAGTTTCTGTTTGCAGATACCAGACCTAGCTCTGATCTACTGAACCACGACCCACCCAGTATGAAGATTTTACCAACCTATTTGGTGATTTTGATGCAAATCCTAGTTAAGATGTTCCTGTCAAAACTACAAAATACTAATAATAATAACAATAATAATAATAGACGAAAGCCCAAGTTTGTCACTAAATTGTAGCAAGATAAGATGGAGAAACAGCAGTCTTTGTGCTTTCGTTACTTTCCTTCACTTCTCAACCTTCCCTTAATTAGGACTGTTTACACTGCCTGAAGGAGAACTTGGATTGTAATAGCAGGAATGTAGAAAAAAGACGCAATTCGTGTTCATTTTTGGTTTCCCAAGGAGCCTCTAGAGGATCATAAGGAAAGGCCTGAGGGGAGCAAAGCTCTGACTGGGAAAAAAGTCAGACAGAGAAGAGAGGGACTGCTGCCTCCCCAGGTGTTCACACAGGGTGCAGGCAGGGCGGGAGTGAGACAGATATCCAAAGAGCTCCCACTGATGTGGAGCAGGAAGAAATAAAACACAGAGAGATGCTGGCAACATGCTGTCAGCACTGGGGGAGAAGATGGTTAACTCTGCCTGGTGACATTTGAGAAGAGACTTGACGTTAGCCTTGGATTTGGCCATGATGGATATGGTTTTCTATAGATGTGAGAGTGTGAGAAAAAGGATTTGGGGCATTGTAATTAGGCAGTATTAGATTAGATGTAGACAGATTTATTAGGCTGAACATAATAGATCCAAGAGGAAATTACTATTTACCTAGCACTGTTTAATTCAATGCTCTACCACATTGAAAGAAACTAAGACATGTATAACATTATTTCAGTGATTATCTCAGTCCTTATTAATTTAGCAACCGCACAGCTTGTCAATGGTTAACAGGTCACTTTCATCAGGAAGGTCTTTAGCCAACATGTCTTTTATGGCTCCTCAGTTTTCCTCTGACACTCTTTTCTTCTCTTTCTCTTGGCCCACCTTCCCTGATTTGACACGCTTGAGCTGATAGGCTCACAGGCCTACTCTCCATTTCCAGAGACTTATGTCATTAACTTGAAAACACACACCTCTGTTGAAGTGTTCAGCGCATCATAACTGTGGAAGCATAGAGATAATGCTCCAGTCTCAGTGGTCTCACTCAGCAGGGACTCATTAGTAACTAATGAGGAAATTTTAGACCTGGTATAACAATTGATGAATCCTACATAATAAAAGGCTAATATGCAAATTGAACAAATGGCAGAACGACCAGTCGCTATGATGCACACTGACCACCAGGGGTCAGAAGCTCAGCGCAAGAGCTGCTCCCTGGTGGTCAGTGAGTTTCCACAGGGGGAGCGCTGCTTAGTCAGAAGTTGGACTCATGGCTGGCGAGCATAGAAGCAGTGATGGGAGCAGGCCTAAGCCATCAGTCTAACATCCCCCAAGGGCTCCCAGACTGCGAGAGGGCACAGACCAGGCTAAGGGACCCCGCACCCCCCCAACCCTTGCCCAGTGCATGATTTTTGTATACTGGGCCTCTAGTATATTATAAAAGTTAAAAGATGCTTTAAAGATAATCTGATACTCTATTTTTATAAACTGTCAATATTGAGACCCAAAGAAGTTAAATAATTTGTTCAAATCTGGAAGCTTCAAAGAATTGGGAATGGCACTTGGACTTAAATTTAAGTCCAATAATCTTTCCCCAGTACCTGCTAAGGAAGGGAAGGGAGTGTGTAGCAGCCACACTTAGGTAAGACTTGTAGATTAGCACCACTCCTATCCACTTACTTTATGGCCAATCCTCAATCTAAAATTGGTGCCTTATTTTGCCTAATTTACTTTTCCAAAGCAAATATTGTTCCAAATCCCATATACTCCATACATACTGTTGAAAAACAATAACTTTATCTTCATTGAGTGCATAATACCCAACATAGAGGTGCTTCAGAATTGGGTAGGCTCAAATTTAATGAGCAAGATTACAGTGAGCAGTAAGGGCCTTATCCATTGTCACATTGAAAACTGTTGACAAAATAAGGGATATCCCCTTCCCATTTTAATGCACTACATAAGGAGCATAAATGTGCTAAATAAAAAATTAATGAAAATTGCAAATCTATTTTTAGAAAGCATAGCTATAGAGTTGGGATGCAAAAATAATAAATGACTTAAAAGAACTGATTTAAAAATTTGAATAACACATCCTAAGTTATAGATGAATATATTTAAAGGTAGAGAAACTTAAATATCATTAATACAAAAAGATGTATCTGGAAAGACAAGGAGTAAAGTGAAGATATTCTTTGCTTGATATCCCAGGCAATTTGGAACTGAGTCAAGAAAAGTCAGTGTTGGGAGTTAAGACTAGATTTTCAGAAAAATGCGGAGAAAGAAGAGGTAATTCCACAAAAGAGCATGAGAGTGATTATGCCATTTAAGGACAAATGCACCTAAAGGACAACATGAACACTCTGAGCAAAGGTTTGGTTAGATAAAGACTAAAGTAATAAATGATTAACAGCTATAAAAAAAAAACCCTGAAAAGTGAAACAAACCTAAAAAAAGAATCTTTGAAGAAATTTAGAAAAATTTCTTCATCAGTTACTATGAACGAGACAATGTCACAGTTTAAAATGTTTCCAAACACAATTTTAAATCCCCAAATTTCTAGTGTAAAAAAAATAACATGATGATTGTGATTTTATCTATTTATTTATTTTTTAAAAAAGAGGTAACAGACCAGTCATTCGCTACCAATTTTTCTAAATTCAGGAGTGGGGGGTTGGTCCACTTAACCTGTCAAAGAACATAAGCAAAGAGAAATGGCTAACATACCATTTTTCTAATAGTCAATAGTTAAAGAATACTAATCCAACAAAATCCAACCTGAAATACAGTCTTTTGATGATACTGTATTTTTTACTCCAATTTTAGCACCTGGCTTGTCAGATACTGCTCTTAGACCCCGACAAGAGTGGCCCCTATTCTGGGCCCCATATGGGGAGTACCCAACTCAGGCCTTTGCATAAGGCTATGTCCCTATATAAAGGCAAGCATGTGAGAGACCAAGGGTTGTTCCCACCTGTAGCCTATGGCTCCCCTTCTAGACCACATACTCCAGGGACCCTAGGCTCTGGAATTTTGTCCCAAAGTTCCATGAGCCCACTTCCAGTCCTGTCTTGTCCTGGCCTCTTCTTCAGATACCTCTCTTAAAAAAACGGTATGTGCCACCACTACTTGGTGATAGGCCTGAGGGAGGCCTAGGAGCAGCTGGCTACCGTGAATAATAGGAAGAGAGTGGTGGAAAGGGTTTATGAGCACATCTAGAGGGTTGTGCACTAGGTCCCCCCATTGGGGCAGGAAGAATTCTTCAGCAGACTGAGGCCATGGTCTCCCTCTCAATGGCACTATGCTCCTTGCAGAACTCTGAGGAATCTAAGACTTTTTACATGTGAGCCAGGTCTCCAGATCATTATAAAGATTTGTTTTCAAGGTTGAATGATAGACCATATTTTATTTATTAGCTCAAGTCTCATAACTGAAATGTTTAGACATACAGTTTACAGTCTTGCCCTGGGCTTGCGAATGTCTAGGCCAGGCCTGTTGCTTGTCCCCTCCTAGGCTGTCTGAGATTCCTGGGAGCAGAGCCCAGCCCCTACCTCTCATACGCGACAGAATGCTTCTCACAGGAGTGGGAATTCAAGTAGGATTGGAAAAGGAAAATGTGGGGACATGTGATCTGCAGACGAGGTGAAACAAATATTGTAAGGAATTAGAATTGTTCCCCAATCTGCCCCACCCCTTTGACTTTCCCAGCACAGAAAGGAATAGTTAGGAACTTTACTCCAGACTCAGAACCTATAGCCTCTGAAGAGGTCGTCAGGCTGTCCTGCTGTGTTTAACAATCTTGCAGTCCGCATTTCCTACACTGCCCAGGTTCCTGTGAAACTTCCCTTGGCAGGAGGTAAGACTCTCAAGGACAAGGCAGTGTGAGTTCCCCTTGGATGTTGTCTCCCCCCTCCCCCACCTTCCAGGTCAAGGAAATCAACAGAGGCTCCAGGATTTTTAACTTCCTATTTTTGGACATTGCATATTTCAGGAAAAAAAATTATTTACTCCTTTAATTGAGGTTTTAAAGGGACTGTTGATAATATCCTTTCTATGCACGATTTTTACACTTCACTAAGGAAAACTGACTTTTTTCCCAGGGCTCCAGAATGACCCAATGAGTCATATTTTTTCTTAACAGAAATTACAATCATTTTAATTTAGTCATAATTATTTGTAATAGAGCCACACTCAATTCTCATCATCTTGTAGGGCAGCTGTAATACACATATTCAATTATTCTGTATGCATTATTCAATTCCAAAAAAAAGTGTGCTTCTTCACCTTGAATTCACCTTGAGAAACGAAGGTAGTGTTTCTATCTGTTACTAGTTATGGATCTCACCATATCTCAGCACATAGTAAACGTGGGCTAAGGTCATTAATGCAGTAACAATTATTAGCAAATTAATGAACCAGAAAACCACTCACATTTTGTTGTTTTTGTCAGCTATTATCCTGCATTTTTGAAACTGAGACTTCTTTGTCTCTTATTAGAGTTCTGGTTGATTGTCAGAGGTGCTGTTTTTAAAATTCCTTTGCAAACAGTTACATTAGTGCAAGATTTGCTTAAGATCAGAAATCATTCCTCTAAAGAGTTCCAATTCACAAATTTTACTTGAATCCCTGTTTGCCAACTATAGTTTTGGGCAAAGTTTGTAAGCTCTGTGAGCCTCAGTTTCCATGTCTGTAAATGAAATAGCTGTACCCACTTTATAGAGTTACTGTAGGTATTAGACTTGTTATTTAATGTGCCTGGTGGGCGGTTGGTATACAGTAGGTGTGTCCTCTGTTACCTTCTCCTCCCCACTTCTCCCCATTAATATAGTCTCAAGCACAATAGACATTACTCAGAGTTTGATTTTAGTCTTAAGTTTGGAAAATCAAACTTCAGATACTGAAAGCCATTTCTTATTTCTGAATTGACCCCTTACACCTGGGCACCTGGCTTGACTATTCAGTACTAGGACAGAGAAGTGGTTTTTCTTTTGGTATATCATTATTTATCATTTTTCTTCCTTTGTCAAAAAGAAGAAATGTTTCTTTTCTTTACAACAGATGGGAACAGTAATTAGAGACGGTTATAATCCTGACCCTTGGTAGCCATCAAATCCCACTGTTGGCAGAACTGGATGGAAGACGATCTGGATACTGCAACCAGCATTCACTGGCCTCAAGTAATCTCCCCTATCAGACACGATGCACCAGGTGTGTGCCCCAAGGTTCATCAGGCAGAACACAGGGAAACACTGACCCTCGAATACAGCTGTATTTGCTCTTATAGTCCATTTTTGTAAATTAAAACATTTAGAGGCAATCCCCTCGCCACTCACACAATTTAAAATTTTGCCAGCAAAGAACTAAAATTGCACCACGATGGTCAATTCCTAAATCAGCTTTAACTACTAAAAAGGAATGCCAAGTCTTTTGAAGGCTCATACTATTACCATGAGTAAGAGTGTGCTGATATCAATGACACCACAGTTTTCTGCCCAATAGCCTTCCCATTATAAGTTCATCTGGAAAATGGCTTGTTGGAATGAATCCTATTTCTTTTGTGAAAATACCTCATCAGATTAACATGAAATTATAGGTATTGGCTAGGTCTAATCTTAATTCCAAATTATTTAATTTTTGTATGGACCAAAAATAAAAGATGAGACTATAATGTTGCTTCTGGTTTTTATGTATAATATCCTGGTTAACTTCGTTTTTAACCTTGTATTTAATACTAATTGAAGAATAAGGACGATCTTTTGTATCTTTCCACTTCTATATAAACTGTGGGAGAGGAGAGGGGAGGCTTTTATTCTATACCTTTTCATGCATTGACTTTTCGAAAACTGAACCCCATCTTTTCTCCTATCTAATCCTCACCTTGAATGGCAAATTGTCTACATTGCATTGATCCCAAATGCAGGAGGCCTTGATCTTTCCGCAGCAACAAGGGGATCTGTTTAAATTGGTCCACTTTAATGAAGGACCATGATAAGTAATATAACTCTGTGTCCCTGGCTTTACTAGATTCTTTGTTATTACATTTTACTAGGGGCCCGGTGCATGAAATTCGTGCACGGGGGAAGGGGGTTGTGATCCCTCAGCCCAACCTGCACCCTCTCCA